>JAVXUO010000595.1:0-118220 GCA_033065855.1 Escallonia rubra
TGTTATAAATGTTTGCAGATCCCCTCCTCTAGACTGTGTATTATTGAACGAGATCCTTTGGGGTCAAACAACACTCACCTAGATTCGGCCACATTACACAAAGAATTGTACGTTGTGTTTGTGAATTTTCTTTTCCATCACGTAATATTGCGTCCCCTCTTCTCTCCATTTTGAGTCCTACTTAGTTATATACCGCACTTTTGGGTTGTCCTGGTTAAGAACCACGACCTTCTGGAAAAACTGAATGGGAAGATTTCATCTCATTTTGTTAGTCTAATTGAAACACAATTGCACGAACATAAATGACAAAGAACTAGTGTATGGTTGGGAAATAGTGGTTGCAAAGGGAAAGCACGTCTTCTTACAAAATCGTGCTTTGAATCAACTTCAACAAGGGCTGAATAATATCACTCGCCTTCGAAATCTCACTTTTTCCATAGAATAACGTTGTTCTCATAATTAATACTCCTATTGAGGTCGTGATCTCTGACCACAACGTCAATAGAAGTCAAAGCCAAAGTCAAATTAGTTCATTCGCTCTCGATGATTATTTTTCAATAGAGATCGTTGATGGTTGCAAGCGTTTTCAACTAAGCAAAAGTGGATTTTTTTTGGCGAATTGTTTAATTCACCGTTCTTAAACACGTTCGCAAGACAAATCATGTATCCTGTAAAAAGGGCGTATTCTTTTGCGTCGGCCTATTAGTACCGTATTGCTAGCACAATTTGAGGAGGCATGTACAGAACTTCCAACGACCGGTAACATTATGGAGTATATGGTTGGTCATGTCTTAAATGGACATGCACTGCACGGTGTTTATATATCGGTGCCATTGTGGTGGCAAAGGTCATATGACGTAAAAATATTTGTTGTCTACAGAGATAAGAGGAGAACATGTTGTTTGTAGTCGTGTAGATGGTATAATGCGTATACACGCTTGGTAATTGGTCATGTTGTACTAATCACGTGCGTTGACCACTGATCATTATGTTAGACATAACATTCATCATAACATAAAATGTGTCTACACCATCTCAGATTTTAAAAGTAAATTTTATAGAAGCAGCTTAAGATCACTCCACGCACATGCAACGCTAGTATAGACACTAACGCATATACTGTAACCACCTTCATTCATCTTCATCAGACATTGGAGCATTAGAAATAGATCCAGTTTCAGAGCTCATGTTCCAGTATACTTGTGCTTCATTGTTGTTGCCATCTACATAGCTTTCACGTGCCATACGACGCAAGTTTTACCTACTTTGACGAACTCTCATTCTATTATTTTCTTCACGTATGTGATGTAGAACCCGTTCAAGCTCCATATCTGTATTCCGAGGCATGTTGATTGCCTTTTGCCGAACGACGGGTATATCCATGCGTCGTGAATCAGCTATGAGGACCTCACATTCATTCAACCGGTAAGACCATTCTGCATGTAATGTACTAACATAACGTCTTGAATATCGCAAACTTGGACGCAATGAGTATTGAAATTCATCTTCGCCCGCCCAGTGCTGACCCAACACTTCAAATATGTCTCGTGGAGTGTAGGACATCTCCAAGATTATAGTAATTCACACAGCACCCGCTCTGTGCCCTTTGCCCTTCATCCACTATAGATACTTATATAGGGATGGATAACGGCCCACTTCAATAAATGCCGCAGGCTCGTAACTTTATGACATGTGACAAGTCGCTGTAAATTTGTTTATAGTCATTGATAAATAGCATTTGCAGCTGTATTAGTTGCTGATAATATAAAAGCTCATTGCAAGTTTCAGCAATCCTTGGAGAGCTAATTGCGTATTGAGCCAGTAGCAAAAATAGCGGTGTAGTTGATTTTGCCGGATTGATATCAAGTTCTAATTTGGAAGTACACGTTCAGTATTTTTGGTGGTAATTTGCTAGGGGTGTGATATTACATCAAAGTTGCAGATTCAATTGGGCGAATCAAACAAGAAAAAAGATGTTTGCTGGACAACTCTACCCCTATCTTTATACGTGTGTATCTAAAGCCATAATGAACCATATGCCCAGTCTTTCACTATACGCGAAAGTCACAAAATTGCCGGTAATACCTAACTGAAAAGGGATTAGACTAGCCATGCAAAAGGTTATTGATGACCAAATACTAATATTGTCGGTATAGATCAGACACATGTCTATTTTTGGGAACACGAATTCAGACACCATCATTATTGTGTGCGACGTTTCAATATGTGGCCTCCTAATTATGTAATTACTTATGCGCACAAATTCTTGAATGACTTGCCACTCTCTCCGGCATGCCTTTATCCATTGTAGTCATTATACAACTGAGAATAATGATGTGCTTTTCACTTTGGACAAAGGCACGTGGTTGATGTATCATTTTGATGGAAATGCTTTGGACTACCAATTAGAGTTTCCGTGACGAGTGACTTTATTAAAAAAACACCACTTGTGTTGTCACTTTGATGGGCCTACTCTTGTCTGGATCTCAAACCACAACTATACTACATGTGTGTACGCTAAAACTGGAGTTCCTGGTAGTTCTAATTATCGGCGACGTGAGAATGTATCGTTATTGTGTGAAAGAAACGACGACTACAGAGAAGTGAGGTACACGGATCCTAGAGAGTATTACGCTGGTTTACGAAGAGAATGGGTATATCGAGTAAAGGAATCAGAATCACTACACCAAGATCTCGTCGCGCTGAGAGCACCTGTGCCGCACCGTCGTTCACTTAGTATGCCGCGTCCTAATATTGCCAAGTGTAGGAAAGCTGTGTGGCAAATTCGTATGGAGAATAACCGGATGTTGTTAAGTAGAAAACGATTTTACATGTTTCAGCTTGCCGAAGAAATGGCAGAGGCTAGTGGCCGACACTTCATTTCTAACGAGAGAAACACTATTTTAACCAACGATCAATACTTATCTGATGAATATATGACAAATGAAGAGTGATATATATATATATATATATGACTACCAGTTGTGAACATGTCATTGTAATAAGCGGACCTCGCCCCTGCACAGCGTCTCTTGTTTTCAAGCATTTGCTCATGTACTACTCCGGTGGCTACACATGGTGTCCTATTTTCAAGCATCGGCTCATGTACTACTCTTGTGGCTACACATGAGATCATCGTCGTTGCGCCGGTGTTTTATAGCACCTACGTACCTTGCTTGTAGCTCTGTACTGTGGTCCCCATTTAACCGTTTCGGATCACTTACATTAAGATTCTTGCTAATCTTAATTATTGTTGATGCTTGGGTAACCACGCTTGGAGGTTTGAAGAACCCATCAACATTAGAGGTATCATCTCGTTTGACAATAAACATTCTTATGTTTGTAAGGCGGTCGCTGGAACAACATTATTTGCATGGCATCGTATTCAGTAATACTTGTTGTTTTATTATTACAGGGTTTACAAATAGTGGCATGTTCGTCTGAACTTGATGTTCTCTTTCACGGTTTCACTCTTACAAGTAGTTGGATCAAGCAAGGCTCAGTTGATAAATACCGTAACTTTAGATGCGACCAGATAATGAAAGGCTCAGTTGTACACGAAACAGAGCATTTGTTTCAGCATTTTTACAAAAAATGAACACGCAGAAAAACATATAAAGTCTATAGACCCTTAATGTTGCTTGCATCCATGATGTCAGTCCGAACATGAAGGGCTGACACCACACAATCAATGTCCTTTTAGATTGCACTAAGATATTGCTTTGCTTCTAGCTTATACAATCAACCTCACGCCTATGCATACGGTACAAGTCCTGGTATGCAATAATGCTAGTGACCTGATGTAACGAATCTTGTCATTTTGTGCAATAAAGCCTGACTACGTACTGTGCCTATGCATTGTTTGTATTGCTATCCATATACAACTTTGTATCTAGCTTCTGGTTGGGCAGACTTGTTTCAATGGGTTTTGTGGTGGTATGCAATAATGCAAGTGATCGGGTGCTAAGGTTCTTGTTAGGTTGTATTACTGTTCACCCTTGTGTCATTCAACAACATCGTCATTCAACAACATCTTTTGGGGTCAAGAAAAAAATCACCTATGATTCGGCAACAATACGCGGCGATATTGGGTTCTGTTTGTCGACTTTTTTCCTTACATAACATTGTGTTACCTATTGATGCTTCAATATTCAATCTTGTTTATTTTCATACGATCCCTTTGGACGTCGCGGTTAATATCGAACAACATTATTTCGTAATAAAACTTGATTCAATGGGTCTATCTCATTTTATATGTCTAATTTAAACAGTGTGAGCGAGAATATTTGGACAAAAAAGGACACAAAGTTGGAAAGCACTTTGAGAGCACAATGGGGAACCATGTCTCCGTACAAAATCGTGGTTAGTGACAACTTCTACACAGCTTAAATAATATCACTCTATTTCCTACTTCAATTGCATTCAAGAAGAAATCGTAGTTCTTAAAGTACTCTTCTATTGAGCACCTCTCGTGTCTGACCACGACCTCAATAGAAGGCAAAGCCAGACTCGAATAATGTCAACGTTGTCGATAGCCATGTGTTCAAAACCTGATTGTTCATGGTTGCAACCGTTATCTACTTACCAAAAGGGGAAATAGTTTTGCATAGGGAATTTAGGCGGTGGTTTTGAAAAACGTTTGCAAGACATCTTGTGTTTCTTGAAGGGGAAATAGTCTATTCACATATATTAGTACTAGGTTGCTAGGTTCAAATGACTTGGGCATGTATGAAACGTTCAAGAACTGATAATATCATGCACTTTAAATATGGTCTTGGCTTAATTGGCCTGAATAGTACAAGTGGTACACTTCCACTACTGCCAGAAACCCAGACAATGGATGTTACAGTTTTTGTCGGTTTGTGTTACTATTCATTCACATGTCATGTTCCCAAAAAAATGCATGCTTTCGTACGCCATTTTGTGCAGAAGGGTACCATCACCTTCAGATGTGGGGAATACAAAAAATGTGGAGTTAATAATTAAAGTGGTACAACTCCGCAAAACATGGGAGTTCTTGTTGGTTTATTCTACTATTCATTCACATGCCATATTGACACAAGCTGGCAAGCTGCATATATACAGACGTCCGGTGTTGGCTTTTGTCTGTAACACCACATTCAGATGTGACGAATACTAAAATGTGGAGTTAATAATTTAAGTGGTACAATTCCACTACTGCAAAAAACCAAGACAGTGGACATGAGAGTTCTTGTTGGTTTGTTCTCCTAGTCATTCACATGCATGCTTGACACAAGTTTCAAAGTCCATATGTCATGTCATGGCTTTTGTTTGTACCACCACATGCAGAAGTAAGGACTACCAAAAAGTGGGGTAAATTATTGACCATGTAAGTGATAGGAATCAAACAACATTTAAACCGGCACATACCTTCTTTGAAAATTGGGGTTTTTCAAGCTCGATTTCCAAGATAGCGTGAACGCTTGTGCGTAGCTATTTAAGGAGGGGAAACTTTATCATCTACAAGTTGCAAAGTGTTCCCTCCCCTTTTTTTTAGGACACAGAAACATGCGTCAAGGAGCGGATGTGTATCTACCCCTTCTTTCCCAAATGTCCGTAATTCTACTACTATAGAAATAAAAGTCTGTTAAACTACCTTACATCGTCTAGCAATTTGATTTTTAGGCCCCAAGTCAGCAGCTTGCTGGGCAATACTGGCCTCGTAAATAGAAGTCCAACGCTCACTGCCAAGTGAAAAACTCTCCGCAGAAGAAGAAGTCATTTTCTCGAAAGAGCACCAATCCACTTGCGAGTTTTCTACTACAGTTGTACTGCATCCCATCCATTTCGATTCTTTCACCTAGAAAATCGATGGCTCCCTCCTCTAGAACTTGTCACGTATCGCCAGGACCACGAAATGAATTTTCAACTTCAAAACTAGTGTTTCCCCTGAAGTGAGCCTGGGAGCAAATGGGCCAGGAGTGCATACCTTCTCACTGGCCTATGGATTTTGAGATTCCTTTCAGCACCTGGAAGTGGTTCAGTAAGGTCGCTGGTGACCTGAGGTCCTCCCCTCTGGGTTCTCCTTTTCCATGCCCATGTTACCCTGACGTCCTTGGCTCTGCACAGAGAATGGAAAAGCTAAACTAAGGAGTTTTGATGAAACAATTTTAGCGACATAATGCACACCCGTCTCTAAAAGTCACTTTTAGAGACGGGATTCTGCGATGGAAAGCATTACGTCGCTTAAAACCATAAATACTATTTCAAATAAAAGATTTAGTGATGACCGTAAACCCGTCGTATTTTCCTATGGCTCGGTTTTTATTTCAAAAAATAGTTTGAAATTAAAAAATTGTATGCATTTCTGTTTCCGCTAAGTCATCTTCTCCAAACACACATAAAATATTTGCGTGAATACAATTTGTCGATACGTCCCAATGATTGTAGCACTTCCTAATCTTTTCTATGTGCAGAAACAATACTACCCTGGCCTATTCCAACGTACTTACGTCCGAGCTCCAGGTTTGAATTACGGTTGTGCACGGTTTGAATGAAACAAGTCTTGTTATGCAAGAAAACAAGTCAGTTTATGCAAGAGTGCAGGTCAAGTTCTGTTGATGCCCCAGTAAATTTCTGCAGACCTTAAGGGGGAGGCAGAAATGTTACAGGTTAGCCTTTCAAACGGGCACTCAGGCGCCGAAAAAATAAAATTGGGTATCTAGCTGTAACGGTATTACCCTCTCTCTCACTCGCTTTCATTACCACTATTTATGACCCTTCTACCGAAGAATATGTCTAACCAAGTATTGTGGACGTGCAACCCTCGGACCGTCATGCATGCAACGGCGGTGTAAGGATTAGAGGCAGCGACCACAGAGCATGATGAGCGCCTTCTCAGCAAGCCCGGCCTCCACAGCCAAGGTATCAGATTAGCATAACAACACAAGTGGTCCCCTCATTCTGTGCCTTCGCTCGGCGAAGAGGCTCCAGCAGAAGCTGATGTAACAAGTTTGCACCCGTGGACAGATCTCGCAAACTAGATGTGGGGATCTATGTCCCGACATGTGCATACGAAAAGTAACCTCCGCATTCTCATACATAAGTTCCCCCCTATAAAAAAAATTGATAGGGGGGGAGAAACCCAGGCTTGCATCCGCCCAGATACGGGGATTAATACACACCGATAGCGAACTTCGTGCAAAACACTTGCGTGTATGCAGCTCGTCACCATGGGTGGTACAACATTGAGTATATTCAACTTTTTTATATCTGCGTGGGCTGGTAAAGTGATGCATGCTAACGATTGCTCTGATTTGTAGGTTTGATGAACGTGATAACGGACTTTGAGCGACGGACAATTCCATCGGTAGATACTTATTGCAACGGTACGTTTGAAGTCCGTCGCTAAATATATTTTCTGTATTATAATTATCTGTCTATTTTTTGAAATTAATTTATTACGTTAAATATTTAGAGGCGGAACATTTCATCGGCAATTATTGATGACTTTTAGCGGCCGAATATCCTTCGCAAAACGTTTGTCATTCAAAGCTTTAGCAACGAATATCCGATCGTTAAAAGAAGACCAATTAATTAAAGACTTTCAGTTCCCCGAAATAAAATATGCCGCTAAAAGTCGTACTAATCTTTTACGGAAATGCTGGAGTTCTCTAATTATAACTGATAAACCCTTATGGCAATCCTTAATTGAACTCTATTTTACACTAAATAATCCTAATTAAACCCAACTAACTCCGATTAGGTAAGAGTTATCCCTATTTAAAACCATGACACCCTAATTACGAGATAATAACCCTAATTAACCGTTCAAATTTAATCGCAAGTATATGCCCGAAACACCGCGGATTAGGCAAATTAAACCCTGGGGTTAGGGCCCGATAAATCGTTGACAGACCCATTACAATTACCCGATTAGGGTAGTTAACTTTAAGATGCTCTAATTATGCGGAATTAGCCATAAGTTTGCCCCTATTATAGACTGAATAACACTAATTTGCTCGTGGGAACGTATCATCCATGAGCTGTAGTCAACTCTAAATAGCTCGAATTACCCTAATTGCCCATAACTTTCCTAATTAACCCGGCACGGTGTCGATCATTAGCTCTTATCTAATTAGGTTCGGGCCAAATCGTTTTGTTATGGTGAACTTGAGCTGCAAAAATCATCATTCACACGTCCTTTAATATCCAGCGTGAAAACCCAAATCGGGCATCCCAAGCAACTTTAGGACTCCTGTGGTGTGGTGAGCTATGAACTACAGATGTACAATATAACTTGTCATGTTGAACCATCTCGTCTAAGATCTTGTCTTCCGAGACTTCAGATAGCGCTTTTGGCTCCAACCCATCTATGTCTGGGGAGCAGAATACTTTTGGAATTGCAAGCGGTCTTTCCCATCCCTAGCGGACTTGGTATTGCCCTCCATTGTTCCTGAGGTAATTAGATGGTAAAAATACACAGGTTGTGTATGTATTCCATCTAATTACCTCAGGAACAATGGAGGTATCGCATAGCTTAAAAAGTGTAGGATGGGAAAGACCATTTGCAATTGCAAAGGTATTATGCTCCCCAAACATAGATGGGTTGGAGCCAAAAGCGTTATCTGAAGTCTCGGAAGACAAGATCTTAGACGAGATGGTTCAACATGACAAGTTATATTGTACATTTGTAGTCCATATCTCACCATTGAGGCGCACCACCATGCCCTGTCAAAATAATTGTAACATGTAACAAAAATAATTAACTAGAGGTGGCCGGCTTCATGTTGGCAGCAACGGCGCAGTGGAAAGAGAGCGAAAAGAGGGAGACATGAAAATAATGTCGCGGGAGAATGTACACAGTTATTTTGAAGTATTGAGGAAAATTATGTCTCTATAAGCTATATTTACAGAGCGGAACCACGCAAAGGCAAGCAATACGTCACTTAAAACCTATTCAAACTATCTGTTGTAAAAAAATTTAGTGACGGACGTAAACCCGTCGCTAAATTCTGGTTGCTAATTTTATTTCCAAAATTAGCGAAAAATAAAATTTTTACACCGAAGGTGTGTGTCAACAACAAATTTTTCGCAAACACACATCAAATGTATGCGCGTAGGTGTTTGTCAATACGTCCCGATGCATGTAGATTTTCCTAAATTTACAGGCCTCTTTGTAGATGATCCACTACCTTTTCCGATGGAAAAAACTTAAGTGGGAGCACCACATATAAGAGCCGTTATGCCTGTCTTGGGTGACCCAAGTCGTTTTCTGCATAAACACCAGTCGCTTTATGCAAAAGTGCTTGTCATATTCTACCGATGCTCAAGTCGTCTTTTGCAAAAGTACACATGGGGGCCACAAGCTCTGCATTTGCTTCGGTGGGACTCCTAAAAATTGAGCACCTTGCGGGAAGTAAGTACGATTTTGCTAAGGTGAAAAAGATCTTTGATGGATGCGGTTTTTCTAAATACTTGTTGGTTGAAAAGCTGAGCGTTTTGTCACCTCTCCATTAACCCAAAATAACTAATCGGCTCGATTAGACGTAGTTGTTGAGGCCGAAAATGATCCGATTCAGAGTACACTGTTCGATTTGTTTATCAAACAATCATAGAAGAAAGGTTCTACACGGTTTCGGTGATACAAGTCGGTTTCTGCATTCTACACGGTTTCGGTGATACAAGTCGGTTTCTGCAGAAACGCAAGTATTTTATGCCAATCTGCTTTGCAGAATCTGCTTTGCAGAATCTGCTGATACTCAAGTCATTTTCTAAAGATGCAATACTAACTTCTCCTATGGGAAGAGCTTTTAGCACCATTTAGTTTTGCCTCACGAACACATCGCAGGGCACAATACCACATACCTTGTGAACATCCATGCCACAAAGTTAAGAAGGATCCAAAAACATGATACACGCTTTCATTGTGTGCGATGTGGGAAAAAGCTTCAAGGCACGCAAATCTTGCTTTAGTGACACAAGCCCTTTCTTGATGAAGTGACAGTACATCTATGCGATTGCTCTTGTCGAAAGTTGTCGATGCAATTTTTTTCATTTTCCGCATTACACATGGCGGGGCACAATAACTCTCTACGTCGTGAAATCCATCCACGATTTGTGCAAACTCTATCATTGTGTTTGACTTCGAGGGATACCTTGATGAACATGTGCTTCTGCCACGTAAGCTTCAACTTGGAAGGTCGTAGCACTCCCTACCTAGTTTCCAAAGGCTTATATTGTATATTTGCACACACTTTGAGAAGTGTATATATTATTTTTAAATTTGGAGCGACAGACGTTATACATCTTTTGATAGAAATAACCATAAGGAGTCCTAAATACCTTGCGATGTTTCAAGGATGTTTTTTCGGTACGGTTGATCAATTAGCGACCACCATACAAAAGAAGACTTAGAATAACATTGGGAGAATTAGACGCTCACAAAGTTGCATATTCTTTGAGGTAGCTAAAGGTACCTTTCGAATGTTTCATTTGTTATAAGTTATGCTGCCAAAGTCTAACATGTTACGCACGCAGTTTTAACCACTATTTATGAAGTTGTATTCAATTGCCGAGACTTTCTTGTCTGATTTTGCTACGATTGAGGTGGAAGATGTCATAAATGTAAGGATAAATGAGCTAAAATAGCTTTTTCCCCATTATGGCATTAATCTATAACTCCAGTAAACAAATTATAATTGTCTCCCTAATGGTATTAGGGAGACTTCGGTGGTATATGTCACAGTACGACGGTTGTGGGGGTTGACACAAGATGACAATGATTGTGAACGTGATGGTGGTAGTTGCTTTGATGGTAGTGGTAGCACTGTTAAGTGAGACTGAGATACCCTAGTAGTTCTAACAAGCGGTGGATACAATGGTTTTGGCTGTCTTTCATTTCTCGAGATCGTTGTTTTGGTGGTAATCGTAGCAATTGTTGCAACACTAATGATGACAAGGTTGAGGGTATTGGTAACAGGTAAATAGTGGTGATTCTAAGGTGATTAGAGGTATCATATAGCTTTCTGAGCACCACATAGATTTGCCTCGTGTACACATGGCCCCTACTCTAATTTACCGCATATACTGGTCATGATCCAATCACAATATGAAATGGTGAAGGATCCAAAGAAATGACCTGCTCTCACTGTGTGAGAACAAAACGGTGCTTCAAGACACGCAAATATTGCATAAGTGGGTACCACATTCAGAGGTCAAATCGTTAGTGCAGCCACATGCTTTTAGGTGACACATGGGGAAGGCTAAGGTGATTTTAAGTACCTTTATGGGAAGTGCTCGTCTAGTTTACGTGCGAATAATGGGGTCCCATGAACAACAAGGAAGCGGATGTGTAGACGCAAACGGGGTGTGGTGACACCAGTTGTTTTCTGCGAAAACACTAGTCGGTTTCTGCAAATGTGCTCGTCAGGTTGTGCGGATGCGCAACTCAATTTATGCAGAACTTACGGGGCGGAGCGGAGCAAGAAAAACGATCTCGGTGGGACCACTACATACATAGGATGCCCTTGCGGGAACCACGCAAACATATTGCCCTTACACGGTTGGGATCGTTGAGGGCTGTCAGTATCCCCCGCTTCGATGGGAACTCAGTTTATAGCATTTCGTCACCTCTCCGCTAGGGCGCATCTTATCGGCCCGGACCCTCGTGGTTGTTGAGGCCGTAAGGAGTCCGATGCGGAGTGGTTGATGTGTTTAGCGTGAATTTTCTAAGGAAGCGGATGTGTAGATGCAAACGGGGCGTGGTGACACTAGTCATTTTCTGCGAAAACACCAGTCAGTTTCTGCAAATGTGCTCGTCAGGTTGTGCAGATGCGCAAGTCAATTTATGCAGAACTTACGGGGCGGAGCCCAGCTCCATTTCTTCTCGGTGGGACCACTACATACGTGGGATGACCTTACGGGAACATTGCCAGGGGGGTTGGGATTATTGATGGTTGTCAACATCCTACGTTTTGATGAGCATTCTTGCCAAGGGGGTTGGAAACATTTACTGTGCTCCCCATTTTCCAACTGGCGCCCACTCTCGCCTAAACATGATGTGATCAATCTGTGTTACTATTTGTCTATGTAACCATGCTTGGAGTTTTTAAGAACCCGTTAAAAAATATTATTGGCAAGTTGACAGTAAACACTCCTATGTTTGTAAGACAATTGCTGGAACAACGTTATTTGCACGGCATAATATTGATGGCATCATTGTTGCGTTTACTAATACCATATGTCGTTTGCGCGATGCGTACGACATTTGCGAATGCATTTAATCAAAATTATACACGGTTTAGGAGACACAGAAAACCGAGGAGTTTGTGTTGGGCAACACAAGTCCATTTTTGCAGAAACACACAAGTACTTTACGCAAAGGTGTCCGTCGATACGTGCCACTGCCCAAGTCATTCCTGTGCATAAGCAATACTAAATACATTTTTCATAGGGGACTAGTTTATGTCCGAGCACCCCAAGGTAATTTATCATATGCACATAATGGCTGGGCCTAGTACCACATAGATTGCGAGATCCATCGACGCCAACAAATCATATGATGGTCCGAAAAAGTGACGTTCGCGAAGCCCATTCGCGAACGAAAACAAGCTTCATGCTCCATCACACCGCGGTGAATCGCTTAAATTTACACAACCAAAAACTACATGTGGGGATCGAGACTAATAACAATCCACATTGCCGCAGACCTTTCATCTCGAAGCGGGTCTAAGTCGTCTGATCCATCATCGTCGACGCGACATTGAGAATATTACTATAGCTGTGGTGTGCTTGTAACATAGTTTTGGCAAAGCGCTCACGTTGTTAGCAGAAACGGGAGTGTTTCATTCTTCTCTACTCGAAACCCTCTACTTAGAGGCAAAATGGTCCACTTACGGGAGGAACACAAAATGATGTAGGTCTCTCACCTATCTAATTAAATCAACTTTATGCGCCCTTAATTAGGACGGATTCAATTAGTTAGATGGATTCAGTTCCATCTAATTTCTTTTCGTCCCTTTGTAATAAACTTCCCGTTAGCAAGACCATGGCCTGCATTAGCAATATTGTACATTTGCAGCAGTACGTTTGGCTAGTACTTGACTTCGAGCCCCTTTTAGGCCCACATTTCAGCTTGTGTTGAAATAATTGACATTACAGTTAAAAAAAACTGAGATGCACAGTAAAATATTGTGGGAAACTGTGGCTACATGAACGCCCCCGTTTTCTACAATGACTTGGGTTGCCTTAAGAACACTCCACGACAGGAAATTCCCCTTCAGTGGTGAAATACATACAGTTTCCAGTGCCAAAAATACTGGGGCATCGGCAGAGTTCGACATGTACTTTTGCATAACAAGACTGGCGCTTCCGCACGGCTGTACTTTTGCATAACAAGACTGGCGCTTCCGCACGGCTGAACTAGTTCCATTGTTGAGTCAAAGATGACTCAAATTATAATGCGTGGGTATTTTGAAACATTTATATACATTTTAAAATAAAATTAAAAGAATATGTTTTTGGGGTGATAATATTTTTGGTCTTCTTTGTTCAGCCATCACGTACGTCCACATACGTGATGAACCGAGGGAAGGGCCACTATTAGTTGTGTCATATAGAACTCTTGTTCGGGTCACCGACTGCATGCTTGTGTGGCTCGTGCGCCGCCTGCATGCATGGCGGTCGTCACTACTCACCACCATCAGTCACCACCCTGTACCGGGGACGTTTCCACTGCCGAGACTTCTCTATCTACGTCCGACCAAGCACACTACTCACTTGACTTTTACACTGTCTCGACAATCGAACACCCCCCTCTCTCACTCGGTCTCATTTCCAGAGGACCCTTCTACCCAAGAAGATGTCTAACCGTGGCCATGGATGTGCAACTATGGGACCCCGAAGGCGGATGAGCGAAGATGGATTGGGTAGGGCCGGCGGCCGCAGAGCAGGAGGAGCGCCTTCTCAACGGGCCGTGCCCACACATTTTTGGCATCTGCTTGATGCCACGCCGTCTCCTTCTTCGTGTCTTCTATCGGCAGCGTGATCCAGCAAAAGCTGACGTTACAGGTTTCCAGACACGGAATGGGGAGATGGCATGGCCACAGGTTGATGCATAAAATGTACGGGTAAAGCCCGTTGAGAAGGCGCTCCTCCTGCTCTGCGGCCGCCGGCCCTACCCAATCCATCTTTGCTCATCCGCCTTCGGGGTCCCATAGTTGCACGTCCACGGTCACATTTAGACATCTACGTGGGTAGAAGGGTCCTCTGGAAATGAGACCGAGTGAGAGAGGGGGGGTGTTCGATTGCCGAGACTGTGTAAAAGTCAAGTGAGTAGTGTGCTTGGTCGGACATAGATAGAGAAGTCTCGACAGTGGAAACGTCCCGGTACAGGGTGGTGACTGATGGTGGTGAGTAGTGACGACCGCCGTGCATGCAGGCGGCGCACGAGCCACACAAGCATGCAGTCGGTGACCCGAACAGGAGTTCTATATGACACAACTAATAGTGCCTTGTTCTGGCTGTTGTTATATATCTTGCACAAAAGATTACTAACAGGCGCTGAAGAACCCCGTTCTTCTCTACATTTTATCTGCATAAGTAAATTCGAGTCAGCGACCAATACAATAAGATGTAAGCATTTCATTTTCGATAACCATGAAATTATAAGTAACATAGCTGCCGCCATATCAGAACACACATATGTAGATAAAATAGCCTCAGAATATGACCCAATCAGTATCCAAACTAATCTAAACATTGTCATGCCAATACCAACTAAATCATCACCATTTTGGCTCGATGTTGGCTTTGCAATTGAGATAGCAAAACAAACAGTGGATAGTGGAAACAGACATACACATGTATCTGAAAACTGCACAGGGATAATAGGATGGTAAAAGTGTTCAAAACGCACAGCAGTTGGCACATGAATATCACGAATTCTATAGCTATTTTCTGGACCACACATTCCTAGGAGTACATCTGACATTGACAAACAAATTATGACCAAGTTTTAAACCACGATCCGAATGAACTGCTCATTTTTTTAAAGAAAAGACTGTTCAAAGCACACCAGAAAACCCAAAGTCAAACCAAAACTCTCACGAGGAAAAATAAATCACCCTGATTACAAAAAATAGCCTTAGTAAGGCAAAGTAAAATCCAACCCCTGGTTGAGCTAGTTTAAGGACTTTAATGTACTCTAAATGCTTGAGTCCAAATGTGATTAATGTAACTACAATGAAGAAAATATTAACTTGAGTTTCAGGATACTGTAGACAAAGCAGACACATTTCAGAGATCTGACAGTGTCTTTTTCGTAATTCTATTGACACTGCTAACTGAAGATGTAAGAATTGACAGACAAAGATTTTAAGCTTTTCTGGCACTAGCAATTTCCAAACCTTACGCCAAATATTGGAAGGCATAGAGGAAAGTATAGAAGTCCTGTGAATCTCATTACTCCGCAAAAGCTTATAAGTATGTGATGTCAAAAAAGATGCCTCCCTTAACAGTTGGCCAGAAACGCACGTCCTCACCTTCCGGGAAAACAATATTTAAAATGAGTGAAACCAATGTTGAAGGAAAAGTACGTAATGGGATTTGCCGATTCCAGCAATGCGAACTTGGAAATAAGAAGTCTGAAATTTGTCGGTGTTTATTATGGTCAGTACAGAACGGTGGCAACTGCTTAGGGGGCATTGATGGTAACCACCAATCATCCAGACAAAAGTAGAGTACCCATTCCTGATTTTTCCACTGTATGCCCTGCTTAAGAGTTCTTTGACCAACTAAAATACTACGCCAAATCCAAGAGGATTGCTTAGGATTTCTAGCAGTTAAAAAAGACGATTGAGAGAAGTATATGTCCTTAAGCACACGTGCTACTAAACTATCCGGATTGGTCCGAAATCTTCCATGTTTGTTTTACTAGTAAGGCCTGATGAAAGAGTTTGAAATCCCGAAAACCCATTCCACCTCTGACTTTTGGGTAAACACATGGTAGGCTAGGCCACCCAGTGAATAGATCGATGATGCACATCTCTTGACTACCAAAATCGCGCCAATATCAGATCTAGGTGTTTACAGACCGCCACTGGGAATCTGTATACTTACATATAATGGCTAAGGAGGGAAGAAAGCACAAAATGGATAAGTGTAACGCAACCTGCTTTATTCAGAAGAAGCCCTAACTAGTGTGCACACCTATCTTGTACCTCTGACAACGCCAGTAAATATCTCTCTTTTTTTGACACAAATATCCAAATTAATTCCTCGAAATCCTCCTTCACATTGGATATCAAATTCTTGTTGAATTGAAGTTCTCAACTCTGCTAAAGCATTGGGGCTAATCGTTAAACTCGATTTATCCCAATTGGTACATTGACCCAACATCAAACAGTATTCACTTAGAACCGATCGAACTACAGTGATACTCTGGACGACATTTTTATGCAAACGAAGGAAAAGGTAAATATGCCGGCATACATTAATTGAGTTATAGCAAGCGAAAGCTTTCCAGCTTTAATTTCCTAAGATTTTCTGATGATGTTCAGCTTACAGTAAAGCCATTGATGAGATTTCAGAACAGAGAATGAATTGGAAAGGAGATAAAGGGTCACCCTGCCGTGTGCCCCAACGAGGCTTGAAAGGAGTTGTTGACGCTCCATTAACCAGAATTTAGTAAGATATTGTACTTACACATTGCAAAAGCAAATTCACCCAGAAGTGAGGAAAACCAAATCTAAGAGGCACTTCTTGAAGAAATTCCCAACTCACCCCGTTAGAAGGAGTTTTTTTCCCTTAATGACCTAATTTTAGAACTTAATTACCGTTTTACCCCATTTTGAACCTTATTTACCCGAGTAACCCCTTTTTGGAAATCGCGGTTCTAAAGAGAGATTTCAACCTGGAAATCGTGCTTTGAAAGAACGTTTTCATTTGGTTTTTTTTTTTTACATACTTTCTCAAAATATAAGAAAACTCCCAAAAAGGAAAAAAAAGATGGAGAAACAGTAAGAAAAAATGGCGCGCATTTGGACGCTCTGAACCCATTCTGACTATTCCTTCCTCCATCCTCCTTCCTTCTTCCTCCTTGCTCCTTTCTTTCTTTTTCTTCTCCTCCCTTGCTCCTGTGTCACGGCTCTACACTGTAGCTGGCAATAGGTGAGTTTCTTCTTCCTTCTTCCTTCTTCCTTCTTCTTTCTTCCTTCTGTTCTCTTTAAACAGCATTGCTGGGTATCCCAATTCTGGGATTAGAGCAAAAGTTCAAGCTCGTTAGCTAATTCACTGTTGGGATTAGGGCAAAGTTTGACAGGTCCAATCAAGCAACATCTGTAGCTCCAGCCAATTTAGAAACGTGAGTTCTCGTTTTTATTTTTTCGCACCAATTTCACTGATTGTTACTGTCAAGGTTATTTATTGAATTTGAGAAATTGTGTCAAATTTTGGTGAGTTGAGGAATGCCTCTTCCATCCTGCCTTCCTTAATTCCCAAGGGCAAAAGAAAGGATTTTTTCTCGAGACGAGCCGTGTTTCGGCTCGCACAACTATTTTTTGTTCTTATTGATGCCTATTCCAGCTCAAGTATATAGCAATGTGTTGCTATCATAAAAGAGAAAGAGTGCTTGTGGGACTAAGGATATTCATGACCAAGCGACTAGTAGGGTACAGAAAATTGACCCAATGACTTGTGAGTTCCCAACGGTGATCTCAAGATGAGGTCCCATGGTGTATTGTTGTAGTTTGGTACCTTAAGAGTGATCTTAGAGGTTGTCCTATTCAAAGATGGTGGGCTAGGGCTCAAGATAATATGATTTGGAATTGAGAAGTTAGGATTATGGTTTAGGAATAACAAAGACTTGTCTTTGCCCTGTTTAGAAAAGAAAAAATATTCTTAACTTGTCTACATTTAAGAGGGATTCGTTAACTTTTTGATGAAAAGTGTGACGAGGTACTCCGGTGTTGACTAAAAAGGAATTCAGGCCTTTAAGAGTCAAGAATGAACGATTGGGTACTAGAGTGAGACTTTTGTGGGGTTTCTGGAACTAAAGGGTGTCAACCCTTATTTTGAGATTTAGAATGGCTTTAAAATGTTCTCTTATGCTCATTAGTGAAGCTAAGGCATTGCTAGAAAAAGGTGTTACTCTAATTTATTGAAGTAATCTCCAATTGTAAGTTGTTTCTTTTCTCGCACATGTTGCTCAGAAGTAGTTAACAAAGTGGCATGTTCTTTCTAATTTTTCATTTTCTGCTGAAAACAATATTTATGCTACTCTTACATGGCTGAATAATTCAGTTATATGGTTGACGATAAAATGCTGAGTGATTCCTCCTTCTTTTCTAGACTTGATTTCTTGTCCAAATATATCCAGGTGTAGTTCTATTCCCTGAGTCCACCCTCCCTCTAAGAGTTATTCAACCCTATTACGTAGTTGCTGTGGAAAAAGCATTGAGACTTCCTTCACGGTAGGAGTGGTATACAAATTGTTTTGGTGCTTTTAACACGTTCTCTTATCATTGGGACTTCCTTCACTAGCCTTATACCTAACAGCTGGTGTGAATTTTCAAATGTTGTCCAGCTTCATGTTTATAACGATACCGATTGTGAGGAAAGTAGATTTGCAACTACGGGGACAACTGTAGAGGTATGACTTGCTTATATTTGGCCTTCAATAAAACTCAAAATTTTATGCGTACAATATTGTGAACTGTAATTTGTACTTCATGAATGAATCAATATGCGATGTGTTTTTCATGAATAGCTTTAAAACTATGTTCGCATGAAGTGATAATTCTTAGTTCCAGAGGGGAATCTTAAGCAGAATCAACCATAATTTTGTAGTTGTCGTGCCTGAGATGTAATATTTGTTATAGACCTTAGCCTGTTTGGGATAAGACTACTGCAACAGTTTATGCAAACCCTACCCTTTTGTTTAGATGATTTATCCCTAAAAACAATGCATGCTAGAAAATTTTAGTTCTTAAATTACAGGTGTAAATCGAAAAATGTAGGTGTAAATAGTAAAGTATATGATTTAAAGCTGCCCAAAAGAAAGTATACGATGTTAACAGAAGCAAAAGGGATTCCAGGTAGGTAAAACCCATGTTTTGTCCAGCTGTTGTAGTTTTGGGGACTGTTTCTGTTTCGAAATTCTTATGGATCTTGCTCAGCGGATTCAACTCATGTTGGCTTCTCCAATACGACGTAGGTCTTTTCTTTGCACAACATCGTTGCTTATGCGCTTGCCGCTATGAAGAGATGTGGTCAACATCCCATTAGCTTGGCATTACTTTTTGTAAAATTATTATAGGTGCTGGCATATTCTATTTGCAACTGAAACTGCCATCGCTACTTCTTGATACTAAGCGATGCACATTTTTTTAAATAACAGGTACCTTGGATTAATAGGTAAAGTTGTCATATTTTTTATAGGAAATTTTAAACTTTTTTTGCATTGTAGAGTCTTAACTTTTTGGCTACAAATAGACAATTGGTGATATACAGTTTGTTGTCTCAGCAACTATTTAAATTATATGTAAGTTACAGCAAGTTTCTCATGGCCAAGCTATTAGATTTTCATAGGTGAGATTCAGCAAACTTTTAACAAAACTATGAAACTTTTCATTTCTTATGAAACCATCAAAAAGTTTGTTGTGAAAGAAGCTCTCAGCTGCCATGACATTGATTTAACTGACTGCAATATCTTAAAAGGGTTGAGGGATGGGGAATTACACTGGAGTTATACTGTATATGCTTATTTAGGTATCGAGTCCTAGTATTAGATTGGTTTTGGTGTCATGATAGCAACTACTGTGAAACTAACTTACTAGAATCCTCGTGCAATAATTCAAAAAAGAGTGTTGATGTGACTAAGGATATTGATGATGAAGCGACTAGAAGTGTACGAAAAATGCACCCAATGACTTGTGAGTTCCCAATTGCGATCTCAATTCACCAAAGGGGCCAGCTTTTAGCACATATCTCTTAACCTTGGTTGAGGGCGAGCTTACTAAGGAATACTAAGATGAGGTCCCATGGTGTATTGTTGTAGTTAGGTACCTTAAGAGGGATCTTTAAGGCTGTCCTATTCAAAGATGGTGGACTAGGGCTGAAGATAATATGATTTGGAATTGAGAAGCTAGGATTATGGTTTAGGAATAACAAAGAGGAATATTTAATTGGCTGATTTGGGGTTGTTCAGCTTCAAAGTTCTAGTTCAGTGGCCTAAAGCATTAGCTTTGTTTCCGTTCATATGGAGTTGCTGCATATTTATTTTATGGACGTGTCTGTTTGTTACCAAGTTTTTCTTGCTGGTACTGCAAGAGTATGCTTTGGGAGGACAAGTGAGCAATGTAGTC
Organism: Escallonia rubra; assembly: GCA_033065855.1. Taxonomy (NCBI): domain Eukaryota; kingdom Viridiplantae; phylum Streptophyta; class Magnoliopsida; order Escalloniales; family Escalloniaceae; genus Escallonia; species Escallonia rubra. Next base: position 20,325 of record JAVXUO010000595.1, read on the forward strand.
TTGTCTCTTAATAATTTTACATAGACACCAATGAACTCATATGCGTCATTGACGTGTTGACCAGCTTTAATAGCTTTTGACAGCCAAAGAATCGCTTTTCTCCAAACTCAAGCTATGCCGTCATTTAAGCACCTGAATAAATTATTGATTGCAAATGAGTTACTGGTTTACTTAAGACATATTGCAGAGTGGTGCTTCTTTTATCACCCTTTTTTTCTCTGATAAACATTGAGATACATTTAAAGCTATGCTGTTTATTAAGCCGACCAATTAACATATCCTGTTTTATATGTAATGATACATGGATTGCATAGAAAAATTAACTATATTTCTATGCGAATGCTGAAGGTTCGTCATGGCTCCTTCTGCAAGGCTGTTGTGTTATTGAGGAGGGAATATAGTAGAAGATTCAGATGGTTATTCCTATGATTGTGGACCAAAAAAGTTGATCAAGGTGGAGGGTAACTGGACATTTAATTGCTTTATGGATAAGTTGTATAGCTGCATAAGAGCGGACAAAGAACATGTTAGGTTGAAGTTGAGTTATAGGTATCCGCGAATGGTTGGAGTCGGTGCAAAGACATGTTATATCAGAGTACCGATTGAGGATGATGGAGACGTAAAAGCCATGTTTGATCTCCAATCTCAGTTCTCGCAGTTGAGTAGCATTGAGTTATTTATTAAGATGGAGGCTATTGTCATCAGATATGGTTCATCTACCCAAATCCCTGCATCGAATGGTGACGGGCTATCTCCTCCGCGACGTGACTTGTCAACACCCTTAAGGGATTCTACCTTGTTGGACATTGGTGATCATCCCACACAAAGTTCGATTTCATCACTCGTAGACAACGATATCGGAGCAGGTTACTGTGGTGGGCCTTCGAAAGTCACGCCTCAAGGTGTAGGTGTGACTGGTCGTGTTTCATCTTTGCTTTTCCCACTAGATATCATGATTGATTTGCGGAGTGAGGCATCGGCCATCATTGAACCTGTTATTATAGATAATGAACATGAGAAGACAGATTCGGAGGGTGAAGAAGATGCATTAATGGAGAGGCTGAATGAATATGACGACGGGGAGGATTATGTTAACGGTATAAGTACTGACATGGAAGTTGAGAGACATCTATATGAGCCAAAAGAGCACTTTTTCACGGACATTGATTCGGCATCGGCTGTAGTTATTACAAGTCCTCTAGAAAGTAATGATGCTAGAGTATGGCATCCCGAGCACGATGAGCTAAGAGTGGGTCTAATCTTCAAGGATAAAGATGAGTTTGTGAAGGCTATTTTAAGGTACCACGTCAAGCATAATTTGGTTTACAAGGTAAAGAAGTCTATCCCAACTATGGTGGCTTTGAAATGTAAGTTTCCTGATAAGTGTAATTTTCAGCTACGTGCAACATGTAAGAAGAGCCATGGACATTTTGAAATTACACGGTATCAAAGACCTCATATATGTCCATTGCGGAAGGCCTTGAACCAAGACCAACACCATCTAAACTATAGACTGATTACTGATGCAATTCGCAATATAGTTGAAGCTGATTCGATGGTTAGAATTAGCTCCTTAATTGCAGTTGTGAAGGAAAATATGAATACACTATTTCATATAAAAAGGCGTGGAAGGCGAAAGTTGCGATTATTGCAGACTTATTTGGGAATTGGGAAGAGTCATATCGGATATTGCCAAGATTTTTGGCAGCCATCCAAAAGTACAATGCTGGCACCATTGTTGAATACGACCCAAAAGCTTGTGGAGAAATTAATGCAATACGCTTTAAACGAGTTTTTTGGGCATTTAGGCCATGCATCGTGGGGTTTAGGTTCTGTCGTCCTGTTATTAGCATTGATGGCACATTTCTTCATGGGAAGCATGGGAAGTACTTAGGTACTATGTTAATTGTCGTAGCAGCGGATGAAAACAATCAAATCTTGCCGCTTGCATTTGCTATCGTTGAAGGGGAGAACCATGATAGCTAGAGTTGGTTTTTGCAACATGTCAGAGATCACATTGTCCCTAGCTATAAGGACATTTGCTTGATCTCAAATCGTCATCCCGGTACATTAAGCACTGTGAGAAAAAATTGATTATGGCAGCCACCTTATGCCCATCACCGATTCTGCTTGAGACATATTCGTAGCAATTTTACAAAGAAATTCAGTAGTGCGGAGCTTAAGAAGCTTATTTGGGCTGCTGGGGAGGCTACTCAAGTTCGCAAGTTCAACAAGTTGATGGAAGAGATCCAAAAACTTTCTGTAGAAGCAAAGCAGTGGTGTGATGAGATACCCGTTGAACAATGGACACTTGCACATGACGGTGGTAAACGTTTTGGAATGGTAACGACCAATATTTCTGAAGTGTTTAACAGTGTTTTGAAAGGATCTCGAGGCTTACCTATCACAGCACTAGTCCTCCTCTCTGTTTTTCTTTGCACCAATTTCACAGGTTGTTATTGTCATGGTTATTAAAATTTGGAAATTGTATTCAACAAGTTCCTGAGCTCGTATGGTGTAGGAGAAGTTGGTTTGATAAGCTCTATTGAAACGGGATCAACCTTAATTTTGGTTATAAGTACAAGACCATGTGTATAGGATTCCTTATAGGATATGCATTGTGTGTGTAAGATGATGGGCAAGTGTGTTTTTTTATATATATAAATATATCGTTTGGTCGTCTCCTTTGTTGTTTTAGTGGTAGTGCAGGTGGATGGACGAACAACCATTTATTCGGCATCGTACTTAGAGGTTCTGGGGTGACAATGAGATGCAAGTGCTACAAATGAAATCTTTTATGTTTCTCCAAAATCAAATCAAGGGCAAGGTCTTTTTTTAAGTAAAAGGTCAGGTTATTTGAAAGAAAGCATATACATCATTCACTAAAGAGAACTCCCCACACACTCTTAAGACTACGCGTAATCCAAAAAAAACTAATAAAAACATGATTGTGTATGCTCCAAGCTGCACACAACTGCAAGCTTATAGCTTTCCTGGTTTTCCAACTGAAGACTCTGCATTTCACTAATTGCTCAACTTGTTTCTGAAGCTGCATTAAGTATACCTATTGATGGTTAAATATTAAATATAAAACATGTTTACAAAGCAATTCCAACAGAAAATATGGTTAGAAATTACAAATTAAATTTAAGCAAATCCAGCTGAAATGTTGTTATAAACCATGCTTTAATTGATTCCAAACAAAAAAAGGACAAAAAAGTGCTTACAAACTAAGATTTTAAAAATATTTTAAAAAGATTTGTCTCTCTATTAGAAATCTCGGTTAGAAACCAAGATTTCCGTTGAAAACGCATTTCTCAACAACGATTTCAAGTGAAATCTTTGTTAGAAACCACGTGTTCTGTTGAAAACTTCATTTCCCATGAAATCTCTGTTACAAAGTGAGATTTCCATTTACGGCCTTTGAAATCTTGGTTAGAAGATTTCTTTTGGAAAACGGCTTAAATGTGCCAACTTTTCTTTTAGAAGCCAAGATTTCCATTGAAAACGCATTTCTGGACAACGATTTCAAGTGAAATCTCCGTTAGAAACCACGTTTTCCGTTGATTTACCATGAAATCTCTGTTACAAAGTGAGATTTCCGTTTAGGGCTTTGAAAGCTTGAGTTTCTTTTGAAAATGTGATTTTGGATAACGGCTTAAATGTGCCAACATTTCTTGTAGAAGCCAAGATTTCCATTGAAAACGCATTTCTGAACAACGATTTCAAGTGAAATCTTCGTTAGAAACCACGTTTTCCGTTGAAAACGTCATTTACCATGAAATCTCTATTACAAAGTGAGATTTCCGTTTAGGGCCTTTGAAATCTTGGTTAGAAACCAAGATGTCTGTTGTTGTCGGAAAGCGTGGTTAGAAACCACGATTTCATGAAAACGTGCTTTAAAAATGCGATTTCTAATTTCAGAATTTTTTTTTTCCACGTTCTTTCATTTTTGTTTATAGTAGACAAATAAAAGTAAACCAAATGAAAACGTTCTTTCAAAGCACGATTTCCCGGTTGAAATCTTTAGAACCGCGATTTCCAAAAAGGGGTTACTCGGGTAAATAAGGTTCAAAATGGGGTAAAACGGTAATTAAGTTCTAAAATTAGGTCATTAAGGGAAAAAACTATCGTTAGAAGCCTTACTCATATCCAATTTGAGCGAATCATAACTACACAATCTTTTTTCCTAGTTTGGACACAATCAATGAGTTCTTGAGCTAGAAAGACATTATCGAAAAGACTACGCCTAGAGATAAATGCATTCTGAAAAGAAGAAATGATGTCACTAATGATGCAAGTAATTCATGTAACCAAGACCTTAGAGATGACTTTATAAATGACGTTACAAAGACTAATGGACCTAAAATTCATAGGTGATTTTGGAATTGACCGTTTAAGAGTTAAGGTAACAAAAGACTGATTGGTTGCCAAAGGCATTTGTCCAAAATTAAGAAAGGAGAGGACTGTAGTAATTACTGAAGGTCCCATAATTCCCCAACATCTCTGATAGACTACTGCTGGAATACGATGAGGTCCCGTTGTTTTCATGCCTTCCTCAAGAGTAAATGCAAGTCTAAGTAGTGAGATATGCGAGGATGAGAGTGAATAGAAAACTGCTATAGGTAGGAACTACTGGCATTCACATTAGGACGAGTCAAAGCACAGGAAGAAAATAGATTCTTGAAATACTCCACAATAATGGATCTGATGGAGTCTACATCAGAAATCAGTGGCCCAGTCTTATCCTTCAAAGTAGTGATTTGATTTGACCTACGATCGAATGATTGTAGAAGTGTGAAAAAGCTTTGTATTCTGATCGCCCTGATCTAGCCAATTGATTTTGGCCCCCTCAACCCCGAAAACTTCTTCATATTTTTGCAGGGAATTAAGTTTACAATGTAGCAAGAAATCCTCCTGACAAGAATAATCTAACGATAACGGACACATACCTTGGTAAAACAACAGTGCTACTGCATATATTTTATCTAAGCTTCTAGTTGCCTAAAACAAGTCAAGCTCCAATTTTTTTAAAATCGCAACAGCATTTTACTCTTACCATTATTTGAAAGAGAGGGGACCAACAGAAGGCAACAACCAGACATCTCTAATTACCATAAAAATCTATGGGGATGATAACCACATGGCTTCAAAGCACCAAGGCAGGTAATAAGTACTCCAAAGCGAACGGGTATCACATAAAATCGGGAATGATCTGATAGTGGTATGGCAAGATTCCTAACTATTGCATGCGAATATTGTACAATCCAAGAAGGAGATGCCATAACTCGATCAAATATATCATCTACCAACCCCCACTCAAGAGAACACCGAACCCAAGTGAATAAAGGACCATCCCAACAGACATCTGACATGCATGCCAAAAGACGCTAGGAAATTTCGTTATAATTGAGCTTCATGAATAACAACAGCGTTCCTGAAATTTTGCTGTGTAATATGTGTGACAATGTATATATGGTGTTTGTAACTATGTGGGTGTGTGTGTGTGGATGTGTATGCTGTGTGACGTGGGTGTATGTGTAGTGTGTTGGGTATGCACGTATGTAATGTAAGTGATACTGTTTCAACTGTGTGGGTATGCGTATATGTGTATGTGCCATGGGTGTAACAGCGAAGTCAGAAATTTTGTATAAGGTGGGCACCAATGTAACTTTTTAAAGGTATCTTAACATGTTTCGTTAAAAATTACTCTGTAATAAAGATGAAGCTTATAATGTTGTTTTAAGACATAAAATTCGCATTATATTTTCTGTAGTTACTCTTTACTTTGGACATTAAAATCAAAAAAATATTTCGAAAAGGAATTGACGTACTAACAGAGATCTAAAGTAACAAAAGTCAAACTAAATTGAAGTGTTAGAATTTCTTAATTGTTATGTTGTAGGAATGATTTTGTGCAAATATTGAAAAAAAATCATGGCTTTAAAAAAGTTTTTAAAATCTATAAATTTTGGAGGAACGCCAAAGTAGCAAAACCATTAATTTAAAACTCATAGTACAAAAACTACTTAATGCCAAACGGTGGAGGGGGGCACGTACCCACTGTGCCACCCCCCTTCCCTCTGCTATTGCGTGGGGATTTTTTGTGTAATATGTGTAACAGCTGTGAACGGTGTGTAACTGTTTGGGTGTGCGTGCGTGTGTTGTGGGTTTGTCTGGAGTCTATGTTGTGTGTGTGTAATATGTGTAAAAATATGTGTATGGGGGGGGGGGGTGGGTTGGGTTAGTGGTTATAACCGTGTATGTGCGTGGTGCGCGTGTGTACTGTGTGTGAACTGTTGTGTGTAATGGCTGCAAGGGGTATGTAGATAGTAGTGTGGCACCATGTGTAGTTGTACCCCGCTCTTGTGCAGGTATACCATGCACTTCCGCATGTGTACCCCATGCACTTCCGCATGTGTACCCCATGCTGGTTTAGTTGTACCTTACGCCTCTGTGTATATTTTCAAAGAATGGTTAATGTGTGACTGTGTTGGGGTTGGCGCATGGTGGTCGTTTGGCTGACTAGATTTTGCGACAAGATCCTTAAGCTATTTTAGAATTTCTAAAAGGTTTCAAAAAAAATTTCAAAAATGTATAGTATTTTTAATACTTTTTGCAAGTTAATATGTTCTAAATTCATTTAGGACCTTTAAAAATAAATATTAAATTATGAGCCTTAATCGATTATTGAAATTCATGATTGTGCTCTTATTGCAAGTGGAACATCGAATTACTTGTTGATTTAGCAATTATTGTTCTTTTACATATTGACATGAGATAGTATATTGATGCGTTATAAGGATAGCCTATATTGGAGGTGTTAAAAATATGTTCTGTTTACTGCGTGGCATGCGCATGCAGGTTAGTACCTTGATGAACTAGTTATCGTACATATGCTTATGTAGTTATCATTTTTACTATGCACTGCCTGTGTGGCTTTACTATTTCTCATTTTCAATATGGCTGTCGAACTAATTATGATCACCTCTATACTCTTTGGAAAGTTTGTCATCAAATTGAACATGTGAGTCGTTTGTAATCACTTCGTTTAGTTTTTGAGCGACCTTAATGAGCTCTCAAAAGTTCACCCTTGTTCTTTTTGCAGGTAATGGATAGTAGATTGCTTGAGGATGTGTTTAGAGCTTAAGTGAACGACTATCCTTTATTGTTTTGATTAGTATAACCCCTGTCTACGTAAACATTGTTTAGTTCATTATGTCGATAACTTAAATGTGGTCTTTTCATCTATGACAAATTATTTTAAAGCATTTGAATTATTGCTATGATTAGAAGCTCTGACATATATTCGGAGTTGTTTATTAAGTCGAGGTTGTTCATGTCATCGAGTAATTGATCGAATGATTGTTCAGTACTTCGAATATTTGGGACGTTACACATCATGTCCCACTTCATGGTAGATGTAGGTTTATTAGCAGCATACTCCACAGCAATATTACACGATGGTAAATCCAGAAGTAGGTCTATTAGTATTTAGTAGTATCAGACCATTTCTTAACATAAATGGCAATCTGCACTTTCTTCTAAGGGACAACCTGACTTGTGGGCCTCTGATGCTCGAGAAGATGGAGGTAATTTAATTATGGATATAAATACAAATATTTTACTTTGTAGTTAAATTCTCGTCGCGCAAGGCTTTGTTGTTTTTCAACCCAATTTTTTTCCCTGGTTACACTAGTAATTTAAATACAACATATACAATAACTCAGGAAAGTATCTTTATAACACCTTTTTCATTCTTTGCAAGGCGCTGGACACTGTTTTTAGCATTGGTTGTCCAAATTTTGGGCAGTTTGTATGGTATAAGCAGAGCTAAAAAAAAATTAGATGATAAGGGACTAAATTAGAATGAATAGAGGCACAGGTACCTGAGAACCGGTTGTGAGACGATGTTCCGGCCGGGTTACCTTGTCAAAGATTCTTGGAGTATGTCTTGTCAAAAAATTTCAAGATGTTCATAACCATCCTTCTCACTACTACTCACATCAAAAGTAATCAAGCATCATCCATATAGCATGTACCATAGTACCTTTATAGCATGTACCATAGTACAAAGGTACGTACGTCTCTTCCGTCTGACCTGAACTAAAGGGCTTGAATCCTTCTTAGATTACAAGGGTTGTGAATGTGATAAAGCCTAGATCAAAACCTGAAATTACTCCAAGACAATGTTCTAGTAGTCGATGCATTGAAAGGGAAAATTAAGTATGGGGTTGTTAAACATTTCCACGAGAAGGCCACATTTGATGATAGCTAGTATTATTTTGCTTGGATTTAGCTAGAGATTGTTCTTTTCTTACATGTTTTTGAGCTGACGGCCGCTCATGGGCATCGTATACACATTCCGGTGATGTTGCGGTGTTTGATGTGACTTAAATGACTAAAAAAATTTAGGATGTCATTTGATCCATTTTTTGGAGTGAATCACCATAGACAGTTTATATGGTTAGGAGTTGCATGGTAAAGGGATGAGAAAGAGGGAGCATCTTGTGTGGCTATTCTACGTTTTATTGTGCATATTTGAGAGAGCTTCAACTGCAATCATCATTGACCAAGTTGGAGCCTCGGAAATGCAATTCCCAAAGTCTTTTCATATGTTCGATTTCACTTTTGCGCGCGCACATCAAAAGCCCTGTAGTTTTGAAAGGTAATATGCCTTTTTTTTTCCAACGTGATTTTTCATTGCGTAACTGCTTGAGCTACATATACTAACTTATAAACTTGCGTGATTTTAAAGGGATGAAGGGGAGCAATTTTTTTCAATAGTTGCAGAATTTGTTTAAGATTTGGCCCATGAAGCAAAGGGAGGCACTATTCGTACATCCGAATGTCTGAACCAACAACATATTCTTAGGATTATTTTGTCATTTTCTCTTCAGTTTTTATTTTTAAGTTTTTTGTGTATAACTATCTAGTTCAGGGTGTTAATCAGTGATCAACTATTTGATTCCGTTTGCACTTGATAACAAACTGCAGTGAATGTGGTGTTCTTTTCAGCCTCTTGTATGAGGGCTTCTCTAAATGGAAAACTTTCATCGAAAAGAGAATGATTAAAATAGAAACTTTAACTAATTGAATAATCAAGTTATAGACTAGCACCCACAATAAATTGTAACTTGTACCAATAAGCCGATTGACATAACAAAACAAAAGCCTCTACAAGTACAAGGCAAAAGCACAGCATAACCAGAATGTTTGGAAAAGAAATAAAGAAAAAATAAGACTTGAAATCAAGTCATTCGTGTGAGTCGAGTGTTGAATGTTCCCTTTTGCTGTCCTTTCTTCTCCCTTTTATTTTAATCTTCTATCAAAGACCGTTTGCTCGAATCCTTTAGTTTGATTTCAAAAGAAATCACTTGTAATCCGCTTATGACCGTTGCTATCGATTTCCTTATCGACGGAAGTGTTGATCTTGATAACTTATTTATGACACGAGCTATCCATGTGTTAGTTTTCGTGAAATTATGGCCTCACATTCCACATAAACTTGAACTGCTATAAACTGCTTCCATCATTAATTATCTGATCCCGTCGTAAACAGTCATTACATCAGCCTTGATGACGCATTAATTTCAGTTTCCAGCTGTTGGCTTTTGTCCAAGAGTCCATCATATGCCAACAGATTCCAATTTGCATAAACTATATGATGAAGTCGGAATACTGTTATGGATTGTACTTATATGCCCATGGCATTTGTGTAAAAAGGCGTTGTCTACTAAGGTGTTGTACATCGTATGTGTAAAAAGGTATGCTCCTCCTCCTCCTCATCGCCACGCTTATTTACGATCAGTTTTCGAAGATGAAAAGCCGTGAATAATTTGAGCGCCTTTTCCTTAAAGTGAATAGATCGAGAAGTTTCTCGTCAATCCCAACTTACACATGTTACCCGCTTCTTCACTTCAGTCAAACTAAGAGTGTTCACTAGGTATAGTACCATGCACAAGTATCAGTGACTGGCAAGGTTGATTAGGCGAGTTTACATTAGGGGTGCAACTTGGACGGGTTGGGTTGGTTTTCAGCCCAACCCAAGAAAACCCGACCTTTTAAAAGCCCATTTCAACCCAACCCAAATTGGGCTTTTTGTAAAAAAAACCCAACCCAACCCAACCCGAGTAAAAATGTTATGGTTTGGGTTTCAACCCAACCCAACCCAACTAACATCGAATTAATTTTTTTAACCTTTTGTCTTTCATTTCTGAACAAGTAATTTTTTCCGATGTGTCTCATCGTTTATATGCTATCATGGCTCCCATTTGACTTATTAGAAAATATAAATTTTCATTTATCTAGTCAAAAGATAAAATACGAGAATTCAAAAAATGTCCACAAAAAATTAAAAAATCAAATCAACAATAACAACTAATTGAATAGCATTAAAAAAATTCAAACTTAAAATACACAAAAAGTCTAAATTCAATCATATATATTAATTGAAAAACAACTACAACTATAGAAGAGTTACCAAAAACAAAAACAAATCAAGAGTATAATTAACAAAATACAAATTAAATCCCTCAATCTTCGCTTTTCTCTTTTCTACTACAGAAGAGTCACAAAAAACAAAAACAAATCAAGAGTATAATTAACAAAATACAAATTAAATCCCTCGATCTTCACTTTTCTCTTTTCTCTCTCACTGGGGCAAGACCCACATCCATTTTCACTTTTCTCTCTCACCTTTCTCATGTCCATCTGCCGCCCTCTCTTTCTCTCTCTCTATGTGTGTGTGTGAACTGTGAACTGGGTTCCTCATGGACAACAACTGTGAACTGGGTTCTCTCTCACTGGGGCAAGACCCAGTTCACAGTCCATAATTTTCCATCTGTCGCCGTCGTAGCCACGGCGTCACCGCCACCGCCACTGTTGTTGCTAGATCTGCGTAAAGGCCAACATCGCCGCAGTCGTAGCCTCGGCGTTGCCGTCGCCGACGTAGCCTCAGCGTTTCCGTCACCGCCGTAGCCTCGGTGTTGCCGCAGCCATAGCCTCGGTGTCACCATCACCGCCATTGTTGCTGCTAGATTTGCGGAGAGGCCACCATCGTCCATGGTCAATGCCAGCGCCACCGCCACCGAGTCTCTGCCATCGGGGCCCTTCAAGAACCTCGTCACCAGCAGACGATGGGCACGACGAGTGCGAACCCAGCCACATGTTGTTGCCCCTGGTGTGGAACCGACGATGTGGAACCCCTGGTTGCCCACATGTATGAACAAAGTATAAGAGAAGACCATTCAAGAAGACCATATCGTAAATCACGATGGTTTTTTTTATTTGGGTTACGATGGGTTAGTTTGGGTTTATGGGCTTGACCCAATTTAATGTCATTTAAATACTTACCCAACTCAGACCAACCCAGTTTTCAGTTAGTTGGGTTGGGTTGGTTAAACTTTGTTCATACATGGGTTGGGTTGGTTAAAGCCCATTGTAAACCGGACCAAGTTGCAGCCCTAGTTTACATAGCTCCTCATGTTAAGGTTGATGAAATTTTGTTTCCATTCCCATAAAAGATGGTGATGAGGGGACCTCAAATCCTTGCTGCTTATGTTAAAACTTGCCAAGGCCCGCCGCACGCCATCCAATCTATTCTCGAGTTGTAATACCCCAAAACTATGCCTGGTTTTATGGTAAATCCTATCTGAATAATTATAGGGTCTTTAGCAACGAATTTTTTAAAGCAATGGTGTGTTTAATCTTTAGCGACAATTTATAACAACCATAACTTGTAATCTATGATACAGGGTGCAACAGAGAAATAAATGAAGATTTGCCGATAACTTGGGAAGTTATGAAATAAATTAGGGTTATTATATAAATGTCTAATGTCGCATATTTTTGCCGAAAGGATCTATGAAAAAAAAACTATTAATGAAAATTTTGAATGATAGAGAGTGATTTGGAATTATAAAGGAGAAGAAAAGAATATAATTCCATAAATAAGTAAAACAAAATAAAGGAGTCAAAAAAAAAAACACCAAACAAACAAACAGAAAACAGAGAAGATTGGGAAGAGAGCAACATAAAAGGCAGCCGGTCCTAGACCGGGCGGTGCCTCTTCTAGATCTGAACAGATGCGGCCACCAGAGATCAACTCCGGCTACATGCCTCAACCAGATGCCGCGACCGCCATGCCGTAATCAAAGCGTCGTTGCCACCATCGGCTACTTCTTAAAACCGGAAAACAAAAAGAAAAAAAAATCCCGAGCGACAGTCAAACGCCGACACAACGATGGCTGCAGATCAACGGCTGTCACATCATGACCACCGCCAGTGGTGGACCACCATTGCACCACAGCTATCGATGTGTCACTGTCACGCCCTGAATTTTTTATTTTATTTTCCGGAGGGTTAACGACATATAATCGAAAGTCAGAGAAAACCTTATAATATCGAAAGTCTCTCAAACGGTCAGTCAGAGCAGGCACTAATAATTCCCAAAATACATCAATATCTGACATATGGGCCCCAAGCTTTTTATACAATCCAAAATTCTCCGACGCAGAGTTTCAAAATTTAAAATCTAAGTAATATCAACTTGTCTTAGTTGTTACACTTAAATGTCAATACTAACTCTAAAATAAGGCAGTTAACTCTTGGTTACACATCTAACCCTTCAAATCCAAAATCCCACCTACTGATCACCTGAAAGGAAAAACAATAAGGGAATGAGCTAAATGCCCAGTAAGGTCGCTAAAAGGACCAATCAAACAAAAGCAAAATATATGAGAAGCAAAATTTCGGAAGCACAAAAATTTCAACGGAACGGACATTAAACCAAAATTCAATGTCAAACTATATCTGAATACAAAGACAGACACAAAACTTTCAACGGAGCGACATCAAACCAAATTTTCGAATGTCAAAATATATCTGAAAGACAAGATTTCAAAGGCACACCAGATTCGACTGAACAGAGGTCAGACCAAATATCAAATGCCAAAATATATCTGAGTACGGAGACAGACACTAGAGAACCATTCAGAAAGTGGTCATATCCGTCATTACTTACATATGAGGCCGGTTCAGAAAGTAAGATCGCGATCTCTAGCTCAACTCCCCTGAGCTAGCCCACGTTTCAATCCACGTGGGTAAATCGGAAATAAGTCACATACACTGTGACATGGCTCATAGAGTTACCAAAACAAAAGTCTCAAAATAACCGTTATCAAATATCGGACATGTCAAACAATATACAAAGTTTTACGGAATAATGATAATCATTAATCACTGAAATGAACAATATCAATATGGCAAATTCTGAGGTCAAACAAATTTGACGGAATTTGATTTCCACAAGTCATAGCATTGAAAACAAGTTATTCATAACAAAGCTCGAAGCAAAAGGAGAAGAAGAATCACTTAACTCAATTCGAAGAAGTTCGGCTTTCAAAAAGAAACTAAGGACTCACATGAGCGATTGGTCCATCGCTGATTTGAATTTTGAAAATAAACCCTTACCTTACTCAAGCTTTTGAAAAGACAAAATCTTAAGCTCAACCTTAGAACTCTCGAACTTCCCAAGCATTCTCTTCTCTTTCTCCATCACAAGGGAGAAAGGAATAGAGAATCCCAAAAAGGCTAGAAAGGAAATAAGAAAGCTATTTATATGGGACAAAGATAAAGTTTTCATTCGACCAAAAATATATAATGGTTTTCATTCGACCGAAACCAACAGAGGTGAAAATGGTTCAACTTTTTTTTCTTTATTTTTTTTTTCAATTCGACTGAAAATGTGTTTTCATTCGGATTAAAACTTTCAATTCGAATGAAAACTTTAGAAAAAAAAAATTCATTCGACCGAAAACTGTTTATCGCTTTCCACGATTTTAAATTGTTTGAAGCAAAAATATTTTCATTCGAAACAAACCCATTTTCATTCGAAGCAAAATTATTATCATTCGACCGAATCTTTCAGTCACTCCAAAACATCATTACCCTTCCCATTTTGATTCGAATGAAACCACTATTCATTTAACCAAAAATTTCTGATATGTTAATCAACCAATTTCAAAAAGACCACAAACTTATTTACTCAAAATAATAATTTTGCACAAGGAAAAGAAAATTTTCAGGGTATAACAGTCACAGCCACGATGACTTTCAACTAATAGCCGTCAGACACAGCCGTACCGTTAGCCGAAAAATGGACCAACCTCATCCCCGATTTTCAAGCCCTCCACACAGCTGGAATCTACAACCACCGGCGAGGGTCAAGGCTACACGACCGTGGGTCCCCACACACTGCTTAAACGGGCTAATATTGCAGGGGACAATCACCATAATAGCCGTCTGATTGCCGTTACTGCTGGGTATCCCATGATTATGGCGTAGAATTGGTTTTATGATATTGACTGTGGGTTTGATGGTGTTAATTATGATTTCGGTGGCTGTGCAGAGTAGTGATTTAGCGGCGGTGTTGGCGGTGGATGAAATACAATGAATCAGGTGGTTTGTGTGTACAACTGGGGGTGTACGATGTGCATATTTGACATACGTGTAGTTTTGGTTGTTGTCGGATGACTTTGTGTAATAGGGTGTGTATGTGGGGTAATGTGTAGTGATGGTATATTGGGTGAGGAGTGCGGTTGTGTATGTCGGGATATACAAGTTTTGTATGTATTGGGTGTTTGTGGGTGGACGAGTGCATGTAGTGCGGGGGTGTGCATGTTTGTATGTGTGTGAGTCTGTGCAGTGTGCAAATAGTGGTGCAAATATAAAGAGTGTGCATATATATATATATATATATATATATATATATATCGGTTGGTATGTGCGTGAGTAATGTGTGTATGTATGGCAGTGCGTGTGTTTATGTGTGCAAAGTGTTGTGTGAATACAGTGTGTGTGTATGTGTGTGTCCTGGATTGTGCTACAGTGTGTCCTCATATGCAAATAGAGTGTTGTAAATATGTATGTATGGGTATAGAATGTGTGAGTGTATACAACGTGGGTATGTGTACGTGTGTTGTGTGTGTACTATGTGTCGGTGTACAAAAATAGCGTGTATGTGTAGTCATCGGGTATAAAGGGGTGCTATGAGTGGATATGGAAAGGAAGGTAGAAATGTGAATGTGTGCACGGCGTTACTGGTGGGTTCAAGTCTTAAGACTTCAACAATAAATATAATTTTCGTTGATATATTCATTATACCCAAAATTCGGGTGAATGAGGTCTAGAGAACGTTTACAGTAATGGAGAGGAGAGACATTAGTTCTTGGAATATTTTGGGGGTTATAAAAAAACGGTCGACTATTGGAGTGTAAAATTCGAACAGTGAATGTGGCAGTTGACATGTTGAGGAGGTTTCTAAAAGGAATATTTTGTTGATCGACGAGGCTTTCAGTTTACCACATGTATAAGTAGATAGAGAGGAAAAGTATGGCATTGACGGTTCTTTGAGCTAGATGTAACCAGAAATTAGAGCACACGATGCTGGTATATCGAGGAAATGTGTAGCATTATGTAAGTGATCTTCCGATCCATCTAGTGTATATACAAGTATATGTTATCTGTTTTTGAGAAATCTCTAGTAGTCATAAATGAACTGCTTATAGTCAGCTTATTTCAAAAGTAAGGATGAGAACTGTTTAGGAAGTTAGTACTGAGTTTATAACATCATTGCATAGATCGTATACTAATAAATGATTTGCCCTATTTAGGTTAATTTGAAAGATTTGTGTTTGAGGTTAATTAGCTTAACATCGTTTGTTATCGTATACCCAATTTCATTCATTTGTTCTCGTGAATATTTTTCTTATTTGTTATCGAATTTTCTTGAACTCTGTTATAATTGTTATGAATTACATCGTTTGCCTTTAATACCATGTCTTGAGCTTTACACGTTTATTGAAAATCTTCTTTGATGCTCAGTACTTATTTCTCGTTGAGTGTCGATTTATTCATTGTAATATCGCTTATTGCATTCTGCATATTGAAATGAGTTAGTGTATTGAGGAGTTATGAGGATGGTCTGTATCGGGGGTGATGTAAAGATGGTCTGTTATTGTCGGGTGATGCTAGTGCCTTAAGGGCCTAGCTAGTGTTCATATGCGTATGTAACCACAGTGAGCATTGTCTTTGTGACTTTTCTAAGTGATTACCATGCGCTGTCTGTGTGGCTTTGCAAATTTACTCATGTTCAATATACTATCAGCATCGTTTACAGTGTAATCGAAATTGTTTTCGTTGATTTTTGAATTGAGTAATTGAATTGAATCTCATCCCATATTGCCATTGAAAGGAATTCTCTAAAATCGTTTGTATTCCTCTACTGAATTTGGAGTGACCACCCCTTTTTTTCTGTTCCCTTCAGCAGGTAAAAACCATCAATAGATTCTTGGATTAGCTAGAGCTTGATTACGGAGCTGGTTTAGATTTGATTTTCATTGTTTTGTTTACTTATGCCCCTGTGGGGGAAATCAGTGTGTAACTTACTTAGTTGAGTTCATTAATGTAGTCTTTGCATTTAGGAACAATGACTTGAGCAATTGAGTTATTGTAGAAACTCTAATTAATATATGTATTGGTGTATTCTTAGTGGAATCGAGATGATTGAATAAGTAGGTATTGATCGATTGAGTGGCTAACGCTCCGGTAAAAATTTCGGGGTGTTACATGAATAGCTTCTTCTAAAAGGGCTTAACCCATCTTATTCATGTTCTTATCACATTAATACTGCCACATTGTGCCTGCCGATGATCCATTGCTTCTTGGTAAGATGTTCCCGCTTCTTCCACCTCTTTCTCGTCAATGTCTCATCATTCTTCTTACTCAAACTCTAGAATGCCATTCTACTTATATCATATCGGTAAGGGTCCCATCTCATTTTCTACTCCCTTAAGTTCTAAAATAAATGTTTCAGCACCTCAACCATCGTCTGTTAGATCTTACACACCCAACGATAACTCAAACCCACAGATGGTACGTGAAAGCCCAGAGCTTTGATAGCTTCCACTACCCTCTTCTTCCTTCACTTTTTGAGCTTTAACCTATAGGTAATTCCCTTAGGCTGCACACCATGTGTAGGATTATTAGACAAAGAGGACAAGATATGGTCGGATAAGCCCGGGTAACATATCATTTCGGATAAGGCGGGATAAGATATAAATCATATCTCGCGTTTGGACCGAACTCAGATTATAGGACGGATAAAGATATGAGAGATTACCTTGCTGCCTTAACTACAGGCAGCAACCACTATTCTAAACACCATCCCCCTAAACCCATCGTCACACCAAGAACACCATATACGCACCATCACATCAGCACACCTACCACCGACATGACAACCACCTTTCAAACGCACAACCACCTGTTCAACCCAACTTCAACACCACCCCATAACAACCCACCTGCTCAGCCGAACCACTAATCACAAATCCAAAACCACCATCATTGTCCACAAACACTAAGCTTAAACCTTCACCACCGGTTGCAACCACCATTGTAAACCCACCACCACCCTAAGCCCACCACCCACCACCCACCACTAACACAATCAACACGAGAACACCCACAACTATCACTACGACCACCATGATCGCGCAACCACCATCCCAGAATATAAACACCAACATCGCCACCAATCTCCATCACCCATAGATCACACCCACCACCAATCACCATAGCAATAACCGAATGCCTCATCCATCGCCAATCGCCTAATCCAGCCGCCAATTTCCTTAACCATCACCAACCATTGGTTTCTTAAATCACCACCCCGTTACTGGTTGGCAAAGAAAGGCTACGACAATGGATGCTACAATGACGATGGCTAGTGAATATTATGCCGGCGGTGGGTGCTGCGATGCTCCTTGGTCATCTGCCTATCAGTTTTTTATCCCAAGTGCTTGGCATAAAAATGAAACATCTTCTAGTATAAAAGTATCCCACTAGAGTGGGATAAAACTTGTCCATCGGATACCTCATCAGACCCCTACGTGCGTGGCCAAACACCGGATAAGATTATTTTTATCGTATCAGGTGTCCTTACTCGGAGTACTAAATGCAGCATCAGGTCAGAATTAGGAAGGTTTTGTTCCTAATTTTTTCAAGCGCAGGCTATGCAACTCCAGTTTTTTATAGTACAAAAGAGATGAAACTACATAAATTACCATTTGTATTTAAATTAGGTTACTTGGACCAATAAAACAAACAGTATCATCGAACAAAACAAAAACCATTAGAGACTTTTAATTTTGGTGCGTTAGGTTCCTAAAACCTCTTGCCTTATGCATACTAGATTTTCTCACTCAAAGTTTTTCTAATTTGCATGGTTAATTAGTGAAATTAAATTTTAAGATTTGATAGTTGATAGTTGACTTGAAAATTAGATTATCCTAATGCATGTCATCACAATTACCCATATTATATTGCTAGTGAATCGAGCAAACTTATGTTTCTTTGTGTTTTACCTTATTGTTAATCAAATTTTGGACCCTTCTTCAACCAAAAAAAAAAAGAGGTGATAATTCGATTTTGATCCCATGAACTATGCCCGATTTTTATTTTTGTCCTTAAAATTCTTTTTTTTTGCTACCGATGATTTTGATTATTTTCCCATTAATTCACTTTTCAACCTTTCCTTTTTGGCGTGAAATATTGTGCTAAAGTTCAAGATTTAAAACTCTTCATGACTAACAAGCAAATTAGAATCGCAAAATTAGCAATTTCATTTACCCTATTTCCGAAATTTCCTTTTAAGGTCAACTTCATACATATATATATATATATGGGGATAACGAATATACTGCTAGCCTTTGACAGCTTGCTTAATGTTAATGGATAAAACTACGTAGTTTTGCTATGTTTATACTTCCTTCTTTTTTCTCTCTGTCCCCTCGTCAAACAGCAGCCTATCTCTCTCTCTTCCGTCACCATTGCTGGCAATACCAATTGCCAATCTCGCCGGCCGTCCACAATCGCCCACCGCCGGCAACCTTCCACACCGGTGACCGTCTCTCTCCCTCCCGGATTTCTCTCCCTCCCCGTCTATATACCTCTCAGCAAATCAGCCAAACCAAACAACCCCATCGCCGGCCGCCGTTGCTGCCCAGCTTCTGTCGCCGGCCGAATCTCCGTCATCACCGTAACCCACCACTGCCAAGCCTCTCTTCTCCCGCGAGATCAGCCACTGCCGCCCAATCGCCACCGTACAAAACCACACTGTTGGCCCTCTCTTTACGGCCACATCACAGAAACAGCCACTGCCGCTCAATTTACGGCCTATTTCGCCGGCGATACACCACCCACAGCTGTCGCAGACCATATATCTTTCTTGTTGCAGCTGCTCTGGAGAACCTTGAGATAATTGAGAACAGCGGAAATCTCTTCAGGTAACCTTGCCTTTATTCTTATGTTGATTTTTAAGTTACTATTGTCAAAGTTAGTCTGAGATGCTATATATCTCTTTCATTCTTTCAAGGACATTGTATGCTCAATTGACCACTGTGTAACAGCATTTGGAAAGAGGTTGCTTAAACCATGGATTGTTTTAACGCTATATCATTTGGGGCTGATTAGGGAATGCTGGGATGTTGCTTAAAAAAGAAATGCAATAGCTACCTGGTTTTGAGATGCTGCTTCTCATCAATTTCTTTGTCCTTAGCAAAAAGGAAAATTTGGCATTATGTGGACTGGTTAGGAGGATGAACTCCTGGAAATTGTCTATGGAATCCTAGCATTTTGAGATCATTGGATTCAGTAGTTTTTTTGTGTGTTTTCTTGAGCCCTTCATTTGTTTGGAATGTGACTAGCTGCTTCTCAGTTCTCACTGTGAAGTCAAAAACAAATCTGAAGTAATTCAGTTTCCAACACTTCAGCTTTTGGAGAAAGAAGCATTAGGATTACTCTTTGACTTTTATAAGTATTAAGCAAGAAAAATAAGATTGTTGTTTGATTGAATCGTTAAGAAAAGGTCCCATAACCTTTCATATCTACTTTATCTCAGAGGAAACTTGCATTTGCTAGATATTGTACAAGCTTCCTTCTTCCCTCCAATTGGCTAGATATTCAAGTGATTTGCTTATTTTTTGGCCTTTACTTCCATTCTAGGATCTAATTAAATAAATACTGCTAACTGATTTTGATGGTTATTAGCCCATTGAGACCAACTTTTTTTTTATTTTTTATAATTGACATACCTGCCACTTTTGATGTGGCTGCTACCACTGCTGCCTGGACTTCCACTATTGTTACTTGTTACGCCACTTTCAATCTCACCTGAAGCAGATAACTTAACGATCTTAGATAATTTAACGATCTAGAATCATATAATTTCAACAACAGGTCCCCGTCTCCCTTTTCTGGTTAGAAATCTTTGGAATATATGTTAATTTCATTCTTGTAGGCATGCATTAGTGTCATTGTTATCGAGAACGAATACTACGTATCAGCTTTCATGCCGCCTAATACTGGCACTAGAGACCCAAGTTTGAGCTTCAGGTTGGCATTATTATGTTTTTCCTTTGAGTGATTACTGTTAGTCAGTATTTGTTTTTTTCTTTTTTTTTTCCTTTCATTTCTATTCCTGATTGTGGCTGAATGTGCGTTGTTATTTTTTGGTTTGGGTTTTGCAGGTCGATGGCCTCAGCGGGAGGCGATGCGGAATCAATTGTTGTTCCGGCTTCGGTGCCGGTTCGTGTAGCCCCTGAGCTTCTTCAAGCCGGGCATCGCTATTTGGATGTCAGGTAATTTTGAGTAATGCCAATTTTTTTAGTCACAAACGAGGTCGCATAGAACAGCGGACCACTGTTTTAAAGTACTTGGCTGGTCTGTGACCTTATGGTATTCATATTTTTGATAGAATATGGGAAGAATAGCTCTATTCGATAAGTGTTGTTTGCTTCCTTGAATTGTCAGATTGTTTCCACCACCTCTCTCACCATCACCACATTATTTCTTCCACGGCTTGAGTTTCATTTCAAAGATCAGTTTGAATCTTTGCTTGAGATTCAGCACATAAGTGGTTTCAACCAACGTAGGACAATAGTCATCAGGAATAATTGCGTCTTACATTTTATTTTACTGATAGTGGTTCTCCTTATATATGAACTTATTATGTATATGTCAAACAGGTTCACAGAGATATGGAAAGGGAAGCGGCGAGGAAATTGCTTGTGCCATTGAAGAATGTGGAGAATGCAAACAACCCTTTACTACCACTCCCCAAGAAATTGCTATTGCATAGAACTAGGGAAGCGGCAAGGAAATTGCTTGAGCTGTTGAAGAATGTGGAGAATGCAAACATCTCTTTACTGCCACTCCCCAAGAAATTGGTATTGCATAGAACAAGGGAAGCGGCAAGGAAATTGCTTGTGCTGTTGAAGAATGTGGAGAATGCAAACATCTCTTTACTGGGCTTCATCACATTCACAACTCTAGTAATCTGAGAAGGTTTCAAGCCTTCATTGTTAAGGTCAGCCACAAGAGACTTGCATACATTTGTACGATGGTACTTACTATGAGAACGATGCTTGATTACTTTTGAGGGAGTAGTAGTGAGAGGATGGTTGTGAACATCTTGAAACTTGTCAACAACCCACACTCCAAGATTCTTCGACAAAGTAACCTGCATCATCGCTTCACAGCCGGTTCTTAAGTCCCTACGCCTTTTTTCATTACCATTCAGTCTCTTATCATCCAATTTCTTGAAGCCTTGCTTATTGCACACAAATTGCCTCCTAAAAATTGCGCCAGTGGCCATAATCTTGTGTGCATTGTGTTTACAGGTACTAAAGCCATTTAAAAGAGCATATTGATTGTAGAACTCATATGCTGCTTCTTGTGTATCAAATGTTTTCCCGTTTATATGTTCACTGTTGAAATCCTCAAAACTTTCATAACCCTCGTTCTCTTTACTCGTCTCAACCTTATCATCGCAATGTAAAAGACCCCAAACATCATAATCATCAGTCTCAACTTCATCGTCGACATGGGTATCAAGGATGTCATAATCCGTCAAACACTCATTCACGTCAATTTGCTCAACCGACTGAAAGCTGTGACACCACACGTGTCCTTCCCGTGTCGGCCATCTAATTGCACAATGATTCTGCCGTATTCTTGTGAAATTTCTTATATAATCTCGTGAAATAGTGAAATTTCTGATCTATCACATCATTGGTAGGTGAAGCCAAAAACTTTGTTTTCTCACAGAAACTTCTGACTACTAGAACGGGATGAACTGTGTCTCACACTGTTCGCCTCAAAGCAACAGCATCACCTCAATTGCCGCAGCGATGTTGCTATTGGGCGATGGTGATTCTTGCGACAATGGTGATTCAACAGCATCACCTCATCACCTCAAAGCAATAGCATCACCAAAGCAACCGCATCACTTGAATACTAGAACGCGACAAATGGTGATTCTTGCGGCAATATTGATGGGCGATGTGCGGGAAGTGCATCGTCTGCCACAGCGATGGGCTTGGCAGTGGTGAGTTACGACGGAGATTCGGCCGGCGACGGAGGCTGGGCAGCAACGGCGACTGGCGACGGAGGCTGGGCAGCAACGGTAGCTGGCGATTGGGATGTCTGATTTGTTGAGAGATATAATGACGGGGAGAGAGACTGACGGGGAGTGAGGGAAAACGTGGTTTCACCGGTGTGGAAGGTTGAAGGCAATGGGCGAGGTTCGGCCGGCAAGATGGGGCAATTGTTAATGGCTGCTGTGGTCTGATGACGACGGCCGACGATGTGCCCTGTTTAGTCCGATATAAGAGAGAAATTTGATGAGGGTGCTATATCCTGTAAATTTCACCGGATAATTTTGCAGTGGGCACCGGCAGATGGTTACTTTTCACGGAGGGCGACTGTGGACGGCTGGCACGAAACATACAGATTAGGGAATGACGGGAGAGATTATAACGAAAGAAATACCCTTCAAAAACTACGTAGTTTTATCTTCTAGCCTTAGGTAGCTTGCCTAAGGCTAGCAATATATTCGTTATCCCCTATATATATATATGATGTTTCATTTTGCCCCCTAAATCTTCACATTATCTTGCAAATCCCATGGGCATTTTGAAATTTAGAAGACAAAAACTCCACACCTAAATATTTGTTCTCTAACTAAAATCGGTCTTTTTCTCCACAGCCAACGGCCATGACCTTTGGCTATCCAAGGTAACATTTTTCTCTCCCTCACTCTTTCATGATAATTGTCATTTTTGCATAGTATGCACGCGCTAAAATGTAGTTATTTGAAAGATTATTCTTTGAGACAATTACATTTCAGCCTCACAGTTTTTACTTCTCAAACAGCCCCATTCATGTAACTCTACAAAACAACAACCGTGCTTTCAATTTGGGACCTCCACATGCTATTTCCAACTACAGATTCCATACCATAGTAATATGCCCCTACCCACCAAACATACATGAGGAATTGGCAATCGACATGAGAACCTACATGCTCCCCTTTAATTAACAGAAGACATGTAATACGCAAAAGGGAAAAGAAAAAGTGCTGATAACCAAAATCCAAGATTCGGCACTCTCTCCGGGTCAAAGATACAAAATAGAGTAAATGAATGCCGGGCTTTACAAGGACAAGTCGTGGTCACCAAAGTACCTAATGTCTAGCAAACATGGTCCATACAAACGGACCATGGAGTTTCTTCGCAGCATTGCTGATCCTTCACGAATGGTACTCCCATGTCGTTTATAGCATAGTTAAATTCAAAATTGTAGACATGTGGATGCAAGTGAGTAGCATTTCGAGTGACTGTTACCACTACTATCTAGCAGAGATGATTGGGCTCACGGCGCGCACTCTCCTCGAGATTGACTGATAGGAGAAAATAATGAAATATGACGAAATTGGCATAAAGGTTAGGGTCTTTCTAGATGCGCCTCTATTTCCAGAAATATTCTTAATCTACTCGACAATACGGAGTCCAGCTCCTTCGGTGCACCTACGATAGCATGCTTCCGGTGGGGCCAGATTGGCCACAAAAGTATCCACTATTACAAGTGGTAGAATCCCTTGGTTCAATCCCCCTTTTCCGATATCTATTCCTCTTTTGTGCAGAGGTGCTTTCAGCATCTCTTAGAAAGGCTCAATCATTTGGATACTTTCCTGGTATTAAGGCTGGAATATGGAGTCCACCAATTAATCACCTAAGATTTGCGGATGTTGTGATGGTCTTCATATAATTGCCAAAATACTGTGATGAATCTGGGCAACTAATCAATCAAGAGAAATCATCCATCTCTATAAGTCCAAATGCCGCAACAGAGGAATCACAAGAAGTAACACAAAGGCCGGAACTCAAATGTACAGACTGCTTTCTGGCAAATACCTTGGAACCACACTTTACATAGTCAATAAAAGAAAATTGTTCTTCTGAGAACTTATTGACAAGGTTAAGTCGAGATGTGCTGGATGGAAATGATGCCTTCTTGACAAAGCAGGACTTCTACCCTTATCACATATGTGCTAACATCCCTACTATCCTATCACATGCAAGTATGTATGTTCCCAACATACGTCAGTAAGAAAATTACCTCTTTTTTTTCTTCTTCTAAGTAAGCAGTAAGAAAATTAACTTAATTCTTGGGAAGTTTAGGTAGTAAGGTGATGAGAACAAAAAAGGGGATCCATTGGATTGATTGGCATACTCTTTGTGCGCCTAAGATGCAAGGGGCTAGGCTTCAAGGACACATATATCCTCAACAAAACACTCTTGTCCAAAACTAGTTGGAGATTATGGACGGAGCCCAAAAGTTTGCTTGCCTGAGTACTGCTAGGAAAATATGGCACTAGATCAAACTTTTTCAATAGTCCTGACCAAGGCATCTTCTGTTGCGATGGCGAAGCATAGTGGCAGGTCCTCGAGTTGCCTCAACTGAATTATGCTGGCAAGTAGGCACATGATCTCAAATCTCGATTTGGCAGGACGAATGGATCCCAAACACCAAGACTAAACCTGATTCAAACAACCCAACATTTCTTCATCCTCCGGAAAATGTTAAAAACCTCATAACAAATGGCTCTTGGGATGAAAGACTCATTCAACAGCTGTTCCGTCCAAGCTTGGTACATAAAATCATGGTCGTCCACATCTCCCCGGATCCACTAAAAGATCAATGGGTATGGAAGCACACAACCTTTGGCCTTTTCTACGTCAAAGATGCTTACAATATGCTATATCTGCAAAGAACTACGGAGTTAACAGATTCAGGAGTTCTTCCGGTAAACACATATTCAGATGCTTATATTTGGAAGGTGGTGTGTTCCTTACCTCTTCCCCTTAAAATGTACTTCCTCATTTGGCAAGCCTTATGGGTGGTCCGCCTTCCCCTCAAACAAAGCTCCGACGGTTTAATATTGAAAATTTTTTGCTGTTACCCCGATTGGAAGAATCTTCCTCCTACCTTCTATATAGTGACAATCAATGGTCTCTAAACAAACTTATGCCCATTGTGCCTAAACAAACGAGAACTCTTGATCATCTCCTTATCTCATGTTGAATAGTGAGACCCATCTGGTTTGGCGACCCCATGGGAATCAAAACACGTGAAATAATTTGCCCTTTTAGGGAATGACTCATTGCCTGGCTCGCAAAACCCAAACATAAAACCACATATTTTACCCAAACACTATCGACTATCATACCCATTGGTGTAGTAAGACACATAGAAATTACCAACTCCTCTGACGAACGGAATTAAACTCTAGCTCTGTTATTCACAACATTTTTGAGCTTATTACCAAAATCACGGCCTTTACCCCCAAACACAATTATCACCATCCTATAAACGAAAAAACTTCTGACTAGAATTTCACTATATTATACAACAAAACTCGGTTCTGTGCACCTGCCACAATCAGGAACCTATTTTGTTGTGTTTGGCAATTTGTTTCTACAGGGAGAACTGAAAGTTGGGGTTGGTCTTTCTTGCATGAATCACAAAAGTAAACGGCCTGGGTCTGATACAATAACCACCTTAGCTGAAAGACTGCACCGGCAAAGGGATCACTAATTGTGAAAAAATGGGCAAAAACAAAGAAACTTTCTCACATCATATTACTTACCGACTCAAAGTTTTTACTTTCTCAGCTGACAAATACGGAAGACGTCACAGAAGATGTAGCAGTGATAATGTATGACTTATGTTATATAATTTTCAAGGCAAATCCCAAAACTATACCCTCAACTTTACATTTAATACAACTTGAGTACCAAATTTTGAAAGTACACCAAAAAAGCACCTAACTTTTAAAAAATGTACCACATCAATATATCGACCGGCGAACATGAACGACCGTTAAACTTTATCAAGGGCAAATATGTTAATAACAGAAAAACACGTCTACATGACATGTGGCTGTAATCACTACAGTACAATTGCTCTATATAATAATTTTATGACTAAAAAACCAAAGGACAATCTTCTCTCTCTCTCTCACACACACACGTGCACCCGTACGCTCGCGTGCGATGATCGCCACCGGCAGGGGCGGAGCCCAAGCATGACCAGGGGGGCCATGGCACCCCCCACCCAAATTTTTTTGTTGTTGTTTTTTTTAGTTGTTTTAAATAATAGGTAGTTATGTTTAAAATGACACCATTTTAATTATTCAATGTATTAGATTTCATTTTGTAATGTTTTTTTTTTTACTTTTTGTGCCACCAGCCGTTGTAATCTTTTATCTTTTTCGTTCTCTTGTCCATCTTCATTCTTTCAAATTCTAAATCTCCAGATTTTAAAGTAAACATTAATATATCAATGTTAGTTCTTTTTTAATTTAAATTGTTATAGTATGTTAACTTATACGTGATTATTGTCATCATGCAATTGATAATCGCACTAATAATGCATATATACAATAAGAGTAAAATTTCTTTCATGCAAGATTAGTATTTTGTTGTTGACTAACTTTAGAAGTTAAATAAATCACTATAAATAGTTAAATTATATGATTATTAGTCAAATTGAACAATCTATTTTGCATTTAACATATTGAATCGTGACGCGAATTCTTTATGTTTGCCGTTAATTTTTTTATGACATTTTGGTCCCCCGGTTGAACTTTCTGGATCCGCCCCTGGCCACCGGTCATGTAAGATCACCATTGGCGGGGTCGAGGAGATTGGAGCTGGGATAGACCCGCGTTCATTCGCACCGCCTGAGCACGACAGGTCACGTGGTGGCCGTTGGGGGAGTTGTAGATGCTCACATCAAACATCTCTATCCAATGTCCCTTCTAAATCAAAGTTAACGGGTTTCAGTTTTAATTGGAGAGAAGGTTCAGCGACGGTTGTGGTGGTGCTCAGTGCACCGGCAATGGCTGGTCTTGGGTAGTGGATGGGTACGCTGGCAACAGCAAGGACAGATTGTATTTGATGGTGGTGATGCAAAAAGATCTAGGCAGTGTAGTTTGAGCGGCGGTGATGATGCCGCTGCATAGGAGTTGCAGTGGTGATGATGTTAGGTTGTGGTGGTGCTAGGTGCACCAGCGATGGCTGGTCTTGGGTCGTAGATGGGTGCGCTGGAGACGGCGAGGCCAGATCGGTGAGGACAAATTACATTTGGTGGTGGTGATGCAATTGGCTAGTGGTGGTGATGCTGATTTGTTGTGGGTGCGGCGAAAGCGTTGGTGGTTTCTGTGGGTGATTCGGGTGATGTCGCAGGCTGCTTGGTGATGGTGTGGTTGTGGTGGTGATGCAGCGGTGGTTGGCTCTTTCGTGATGTTGCGATGAGGCCGTCGCTGACTGGGTGGTGACGAAATGGTTGTGGTGGTGAAGCCGTGATTTTGCATCGGTAGTGAGTAGTGTGAACAGATGGTGGGTTTAGGGTGGTTGTGTGTGTGAATTAAAGAAGAAAAGAGGGAAGAAGAGAGAGAGAAAAAAAAATTGAGATGTCAAAAGGATGGCCACGTGGGCAGGCTTTATGTCCCTTTTTTATAATAACAGTATGACGGTATTCTGTCATCCGTCAGCCGATATACTGATTTTGTATATTTTTTTTAAAAGTTAGATATTTCTTTGACGTACTTTTAAAGTTGGGTACTAAAGCTGTACTAAATGTAAAGTTGAGATGTACAGCATGTGGTGCCACTACCTGGAATTGATTTTGGCCAAGTCGTGTCTCTTGTGGTGTTCTAATTTCTTGTAGTGTAGTTGCTTCTACTTACTGGATGGGGTTGTCATCCATCGTTCATTGTTGGGTTTTTTTTGGTTATGTTGTATGATGTAAATTCTAACTTCCTTTTGAGATTGGTATATATTCTTAACTTCTCTAAGAAAATAAAAAATAAAAGAGGTCACAGTTTTGGGATTTACCCTAATTTTCAATATGTATTGTTATAGTATTGGCAGGGTCAAAGTCTGGCAATAGAAGGAGGCTAGATTACTAGCAACTTTTATACGTCGTGTGTCCGCACCGCTGTATACCAAGACTGGATAAATAGTATTTTGATGCAAAGGTATACAATCTTCCTTCGTTTTTGTTGATGTGTATTAGAAAAGGACTTGTATTTGTAAACAATCTCATAAAGAAGGTATGCATATATGTATATGTGTGCGCTAATACATGACATATAGACAGTTTATGTACCTACTATGTAAAACTGAGCGGCTTGATCGGAAAACATCTTGTAAGCCTCTACCTTCTAATGCAATTCTCATTTTCTACCACAAATAAAAAAGGGATTATTCTTAAGGCCACGTTTGACGCGGTTTTCTTTTTTTTTTCAGTTTTGAAAATTGGAAAAAAAAAATGCGTTTGGTAACCAAATTTTTTTTTTCCTTCTCCAATTTAAAAAACCAGTTTTTAAACTGAAGAGTAAAAAAAAAAACTTCAGAAACTATTTTTTTTTTCACTTTTAGTTTTTTTTTTTGGACCACCACCACCACCCACCCACCGCCGGCAGCACCTAAGGCGACCACCACCGGCCGTCGGCAGCCACTTCCGGCCTCCAGCGACCGCCGCCAGAGACTGCCGGCAGCCACCTCCGGCCGCCGGCAACCACAGCCGGCGACTGCCGGCCTCCACCGCCGCCGGCCACCACCACCGTCGACCACCGCCGCCACCGCAAACCACCAAAAAAATAAAAGTCAAAATAAAAAGGGTTACCAAACACCCAAAAAAAAAAACTCAAAAAAAAAAGGGTTATCAAACACCCACTTATTTTTGTAAAAAAAAAAAATTAAACTGCTCTTTAAAAACTGAAAACCAAAAAAAAGTTTTGTCAAACGAACCCAAAAAGCTTTTGCCTTCCACTTATACTCCAATAACTTTAAGGGAAGGTTTGCAATTTTTAACCCTATCTTTTTTCTCCTCTCTCATCTATTTTTCTCCACAGCAAAAAAAAAAAACAATCACCACTACCTTCATTTCCTACCAATGTTGCTAAATTTTGCTCACAGTGAAGTGTGAATTCATGGTATCTATGGGTACCACAATCAATACAAGAAACATGGGCTTTAGTGACCGTAAAAAAATACGGTCGCCAACTCATAATTTAGCGACCGTATTTGCGATTATTTGCGGTCGCTAGGTAAAGACAAATTCTGGCGGGGTCATCAAAAAAATTGGCACGTATTTTAGCGATGGCTAAGGCAATCACGAAATTTAGCGACCGTTATGGCAGTCACTAACTTTAACGACCGCATTTAGCGACATCTGGTCGGTCTCTAAAATTAGCGACCACTTTTAGCGACCGTTAGGGCAGTTGCTAAATGAAAACTATATAAACAAACCCTTTTGTCTCTTTGCCCTACTCTCTCTCTCTCTTCCCCTTTTTCTCCTTACCCAAACTGCCGCCTCCCCCTCTCTCCCGACCACCGTTGCGCCACCGAAGGCCACCTCTCCGCGAAGCCCATGCTGCCACTGTTGCAGGACCTGCCACGGACACGCTGCCGGCAATGCCACCTCTCCGCGAAGCCCACACCGCGTGTTGCTGGTCCTGCCACCACCAAGCCCATGCACTACGTTGCCACCAAGGCTACCGTCATTCACTGTTGCGTTTATTGTACTACTGTTTACCATCTCCGGTGCCAGGTATGTTACATCAAGCCCACTGTAATTTTTTTTTCCTGATGTTCTTGATTTAGGTTTTAAAATCGTTTTATGCAAATTAGAAAATAACTGAGAGGACAAGCATGAAATGTTGTGTTTGTTGTGCAAATTAGGTTGTAAATTCGTTTTGCAAAAAGTAAATTTTTTTTGGATTTAAGACTAAACATTGTTTGTTGTGGAAATCTTGAAATGTTGATTGTTTCTAGGTACGGAAACAATTATAAAGTTATGCATACACATCAACACAAATTTTAAAAAAATTGATATATTCCTGAAATCACGACACTTTGTAACCTAAACTTCTTATGAGCCAAAAAAATAAATAAATACAGCAATTATGATCAACGTCTTTCAAGTTAACCTCCACATATTTTCCACTTGCTAACTTCGAGACTTCTATACTTTCCAAGCAAGAAAACTTGTCAAGATTTCAATCTGTTCTCATGAGCTATTACAAGTTGGTACTTGACTTCCCCAACCAGGCTAAACAAGGTCAGGCTTCGTACAAATTTACCAAACAATCACATTCGTGGCATATGAACAGTAGCGTATGGTGCGTAGATACTTGAGAAAAAACTTATATGCAATTGAGTAAGCATGGATAATTGAACCAAATAAATAACACAAAGTTTTTTTTAAAACTAGTGATGATAAGATCACTACAAGAAACAGTGCCTTTAGCGACCGCGTCTGGCAGTCGCTAAAGGTGTCAACGCGGTCGCTAAAGGGTTTTAGTGACCGCGCTAAGGCGGTCGCTATAGGCCAGGTCGCTAAATTTTAGCGACCGCTTCTAAACTTCGGTCGCTAAATTTAGCGACCGCGTTGACTACATTTAGCGACCGCATCGGCGGTCGCTAAATGTTTTTTAATTTAAATTTTTTTTATATTTTTTATTAAATAGTATTATATATTGGCGACCGAATTAGCGACCGACAGTAGCAGTCGCTAAATATTTTTAAATATTATTTTATTTTTTTAGAAATATATTAAAAATATTTAGCGACCGCGCTTATTTAATTTAGGGGTTAATTACAAAACTGTCCCCTGAAGTTTACACGTTTTTGCACTTTGCCCCCCGTGTTTCCAACTTTTGCAATACTGTCCCTCGAGGTTGACAAAACCGTTGCAAACAGCTCCAAAATTGGACGTCCGTCCAATTTTGGGCGTTAAGTCCGCATGTGCACAGCACATGTCGTTTTGGCATGGACAAATTTGTAATTTCCTACCCATCTTCCCCACCGCCGTGTTCATCTCTCTCTCTCTCTCTCTCTCTGTGTTCATTCATCTCCAGGAGAAGACCCTCTGCTTCTTCCCGATCTCCTTCGGCAAGAAGAACTGCTACATCATCCCGGGCCTCCCCCTCGGCAGGTACTACATCCGCACCTACAAACTTCCCGACGTAGCCCAATGGCGGCCCACCGGGCACAGACACACCCAACAACTGCATCTTTTGTTCAGGGCTCAATGATGATTTTTCCAGTAACATGGCCATCAATACTCTTAGCCCACGCATCTTCGGCCTTGCTCAGAGGATATTTCGAGTCGATGACCGTCTTAAGCTTCCCTTCCTTTGTTAGCTTAACTAGAAAATCCAGATTCTCACCTTTAGGAATCAAAAGCAGCGGTACCATCTGCTTCTTAGAGAAGGTGAGTTTCTTCAAGGCATAAGTAGCCAAGGTACCGGGGCCAGGAGTAATGTCTATTACCTTCCCATTTGCGCTCAAGTTAGGCTCAAAAGTAGACCGTGGAGTACTCGAGGCACAGTGGATCATGGCGTCATATTTCTGGCCTGATGGGCTTTTCAGGGCTGCTCCTTCTGGGGTCTTGTAGTCGAGAACTTCATCCGCCCCTAGGCTCTTCACCAGATCGACGTTACGCGCCCCACAAGTGGCCGTC
Organism: Escallonia rubra; assembly: GCA_033065855.1. Lineage (NCBI taxonomy): Eukaryota > Viridiplantae > Streptophyta > Magnoliopsida > Escalloniales > Escalloniaceae > Escallonia > Escallonia rubra. The sequence goes on from JAVXUO010000595.1 coordinate 52,263, forward strand.
ACATGTGCATTTCCAAGCTTTGCCAGTTGAACTGCATAGTGACCCACACCACCCGATGCTGCTGTGATAAGAATGTTCTTTCACGGGTCGCTTCCATCAAGCTTAAGTCCTGCCGATTGGGTAAGTGCCTGGTGAGTTGTAAGGCCGGCAATACATAAGGCCGATCCTTCAGCAGCAGCTAGCCCGGAGGATTGACCAAGAGTCTGAGCACAAAACCCACTCACCAGCACCACCAGTAGAATGGCGAAGAACTGGCTTTCCTTCATTGGTTGTCCTTTGGGTATTCTCTTCCCTATTTTTACAATGATTGGCCGGAAGACAAATAGAACGAGGACTATGAAGGCACCGGTCCAGAGGATGTTGCGCAACGGCTTCAATTCTACGTCACGAATGGCTACGCCTACTGTAGCCACTATCATGAATATGAAATAGCTGCATATGTCGCAAACCAAAGCTGTTGAGGCGGCTAAGCGGTCAAGCTCTGAACTAAGGATTTTCAGATCAGCAAAGAGGCTGGTAATTACTGGATGAGATGCGGGGGAAAGAATTGGAGATGGGTTGTCTCCTATCAGGTGTTCATCCACCATTTCCTTCACAGATTTTGCAGACAAGGGATGAAAATTGGCACCCCACTCGGAAACAAACTCTTTGGCCAAAACCCACTTGCTATCTTCGTCCAATTTCTTCCATTTCTTCTTCGCTTCATCTCTTCCCAGTCCGAGGAACTGACAGAGCTCCGCGAACAAGAGTTGCCTGCTCTTTGCCATGGCCTCCTCCCTTTGCACCATATGGGCGTTCATCCCTTGCCGGTGAGGAACGTGGCCAGCAATGGGGACGCCGGAGATGGGAGCGGTGCTGCCCGATTAGGGCCTGCTGCCTGCGGAGAGGAAGAGAGAGGAGAGAAATAGAAGGGTAATGGGGTTTAGGGTTTTCAGAGGGCTTTGGCAAGGGAATCGACCGATTTGCCCATGCCAAAACCGCATGTGCTGTGCACATGACGACTTAACGCCCAAAATTGGACGGACGTCCAATTTTGGAGCTGTTTGCAACGGTTTTGTCAACCTCGAGGGACAGTATTGCAAAAGTTGTAAACACGGGGGGCAAAGTGCAAAAACGTGTAAACCTCAGGGGACAGTTTTATAATTAACCCTTAATTTAGAGACCGCACAACGCGATCGCTAAATATTTTTAAAAATTATTATTTTTTAAAATTTTTTAAATATTAAAATTAGCTACCGCTTTTTTTCATTTAGCAACCGCACATCGCGGTCGCAAAACCTGGTTTTGCAAAAAAATATGCAGGTCAAATAACCTGTCCAAAACATGTCGCAGAACTAATATCAATCCATAAGCAATTCACATCCAATACCAATCCAAGGTTAAATCGGTCCAAAAACCGATTTAACCTCGGTTGAAACGATTTTGAATGAATGCGTTGAAACCTTTCAACGCATTCATTCAAAACCATTTTAACCCCCTGTCCCGCATTCATTCAAACAGCTTGTCGCATTCATCAAAGTTTAGATAAACGTTAACATATGCATTAAAATAATATAATTCATACAGTTAAGTACCGATGATCAATTCGAAACAATAATAACAGTCATTGCATAAACCAAACCAAACCCCTATCTAGATCACTCGTCGGCAGAACAACCAACCCCGTCATTATCTTCTTCATTCCTCGATGAAGAAGGCACATTCGATCCAACAACATCTTCGTCGCCCCGAGGGTCACCGGCACTAGGATCATCGGTATCGCCCTGCACGAAGCCATACAAATGATTCAACATCATATATCAAATCAAGATCACATATAAATCACAAAATACATAAGTACTTGAGAAAATTCGTATTACATGAAGTTTGGGCCCCCTTAAAATTAGATAACCGTATGTTGATACTGGGATAATCCCGGATCTCTAGGACTGTACTGTCTGAACTCAGCGGTGACTTCAGTGGGTGCCCTCAAAATTGGTTCCCCGTGCTGAGTCCAATTCGTATAGTTACTCATAAAACCTCTACAGAACAGATCAAAAGTTACATCGTCGGGGGTTTTCCAACTTAACAGCTGACAATCATTGCACGGACATTTAATCGTGTCGTCATCCACAAACTCCCGTTGATTCAAAGCAAATAGAATAAACCCGTTCACTCCCTGTCTAAACTCTTCTGATACCCCAATCCCACTTGGAGCAATCCTCCGTTGCATCAAACTTTTATCCACTGACATGATATATATCTCTTACTGAATGTTAAACCTATACAAGTCGAGTTCAAAATTAACATTCAATTTGAAACATATATATCATGCGATCACTTACAAGTGAGTGTTAATCAGTGTTAATCAGGGTTAAGTAGGGATAATACGGGGTAATTAGGGCTAGTTAGGGCTGATTATTGCTAATTAGGATAATTTAGTTTTAATTAGAGCCGATTAGTTCTAGTTACGGCTAATTAGGGCTATTTAGTGTCCATCAGTGTTAGTTAGGGCTGAACAGTGCTAATTAGGGCTATTTAGTGTTAATTAGGGCTGATTAGTGCTACTTAGGGCTGAACAGTGCTAATCTAGGTAGCACGGACACAGACACTGCATTCGACACCGACACCGAAAGTGTCGGGGGTGTCGGTAGGTGTCGGATAGCTATACCTCGACTCATATAAAGTGTCGGTGCTTCCTAGGTGCTCATTGGGGCTACTCAAGGTTAATCAGGGTTAATTAGGGATAATTAACGCTGATTAGCCTAATCAGTGTTGATCAGTGCTAATCAGTGTTAATCAACACTAATCAGGATTAATCAGTGTTGATTAGGGCAAATTCGGGGATAATTAGGGCTGATTAGCCTAATCAGTGTTGATTAGGGCTAATTAGGCCTATTTAGTGTCCATCAGTGTTACTTAGGGCTAATTAGGACTGATTAGTGCTTAATAGGCCTAATCAGGGCTGATTAAGGCTAATTAGGGCTATTTAGTGTTAATTAGGGCTGATTAGTGCTAATTAGGACTGATTAGTACTAATATAGGTAGCACGGCCACAGGCACTGCGTTCGACACCGACTGGGACATCGCAGAATGGGTTTTGGACACGTGTCCGGAAGTGCCGGTGATCGTGGTGTCGGACACCATACCTCGACTTATATAAAGTGTCCGTGGTTCCTAGGTGCTAATCAGGGCAACTAAGTGTTAACCAGGGTTAATTAGGGATATTGAGGGCTGATTAGCCTAATCAGTGTTGATCAGTGTTAATAAGTGTTGATTAGCACTAATCAAGATTAAACAGTGTTGATTAGGGCGGAACCAGAATTTCACCCCATGGAAGATGAACCTTATTAACCTAATTTCAACCCACCATTCAACTAAATCACATATCCGATATCTCAATCCAATTGGGTCCCATCCTCCATCAACAATCTCAATTCTCAAATGCTCAATGCATAATTAACAATCTAAAATTAAAAATCAAATAATCAATGCTCAAATGGGAAAAAAGCTATTCAAAATGCACGTATCTGATATTTCAATCCAATTGGGTCCCATCCTCCATCAACAATCTCAATTCTCAAATGAACAAGTATGCTTTTAAAATATGCCAAACGAACAAGCTAAGACAGCTAATCCAACATGCGCTAGTAAAAACCATCTGAAATACTATGTTGTCTTGAAACTATGAGACATTCTAAAGACAACTAACAAGGCATGTAAAGCAAAACACAGTATGCATCCAACATATCCATAAGAACAAAGAAACTACAACGCAAAACATAAAATATAGATTGCATGCTTTACACATACTGCAAGTTTACCTAATGAATTAAAACGATGTTCTCTGCCAGCCACATTAAAACCGTTAAAATAAAAAAGTAAGTAGCAGAAATACATACCCCTTGGATTCTCTTCCCAGTAACAGGACACTTAGGTCCAAAAGAACATACTTTAAGCTATCAATACTCCAAACCTAAGAAGAAAACCAAAAATAACATTCCAATAAAGAGGAGGTTTGTATTACAACTAGTATAAAAATAGATAGATATAGATGGACTTAGTAAATAAGCTTTTGTTTGGGAATTTACTAAGATTCAGTGTTGTATTAGGTCCAAAATAACATTCCTACTGGGCGTGTGAGAGTTGTATTAGACTGTTCCTAGATTTCTATATATAATTCAAAGCCATGAAGTCTTTAATTTTTCTTGTACTGCATTCTCCAGCAATCTAGTAGTCTTTAATTTTTCTTGTACTGCATTCTCCAGCAATCTAGTACTAGTTCTACTCATTCGTTTTCCTTCTAACTAAGAGAGAATTGATCACCCTGCTTTGTGCAATGGGTTGATGCTAGCATTCGCAAAAGCATAATCTTTCTCAGTTTTGTGTACTAATGGCTCTAAGGAATCTACACAAAAGCTGGCCACATCTTTGTTTGTGCATCTTATAAGCATAAAGCATACTTCCCTTTGACTTCCCTTATAACTGTTGTGCATTAAGATTGTGTTTCTCCGCCACTCGCTACTCGAAACGAACGGATATAATAGTTGTAATTGCTAGGCTCTTTTATCTTATGGTAATTGTGCCAGAGGAAATTGAGAACTAAAGATAAGCTCAAAGCCTAGAATGTGCTGAATGAGGATCAATGCAACCTATGCTCTAAAGATCAGGAAAACTTATAATAATAAGAGTCATCATTATTTTTAGATTCTCATCCATTACAAGAGCTCAAACATTACGTCAAGTAATAGATTAACCTTGAGTAGTGACACTTTTTTTAATATAAAAAAAAACTTATAATTAGGCTAAGCAGCTAAAAGTATCACATCTTGTTAATAAACATGACACATAGTTTACCCATCACCTATATAAGATTTCCAAGCAAGGTCAAATCAGTCGCTAATTTAGTAAAACTTTAGCGACGGCATACTTGATCGCCAAATCAGTCGCTAATTTAGCGACGGCAACGACAGTCGCAAATTTTGGTCGCTAAAGCCAAGTTTTCGTTGACCATGAATATTTAGCGACCGCAAAATAGAGCAGTCACTAAATTTTAGTTTAGCGACTGCATGTTTTGGCGGTCGCAAAATGCGGTCGCTAAATCCCATGTTTCTTGTAGTGGATGACCACCTTCCTAGACTACTCAAATTGACATATGGTAATAATTACTCTTAACTTTATTGCTTCACCAACCAAATGCTGATTATGAATGCTACAAGTACAAACAATGGGTTTAGACTTTAGAAAATCTTAAGCAAAGAAAGCTAGGGAGCACGAAGAAAAATTATTATAAGGCCCCGTTTAACGGGGATTTTTTTCCAGTTTTGGAAACTAGAAAAAATAAACGCGTTTGGTAACCAATTTTCGTTTTTTTTTCTTCAGTTTAAAAAATCAAATTTTAAACTAAGGCTGTTTTTTAAAACTCCAAAAATGAGTTTCGGTTTTCAGTTTTAGTTTTTTTTTTTGAGACCACCACCCTCCCACCGCCGACAGCCACCGCCCACCGCCGGCAGCCACTTTAGCGACCATTGCCGGCCACCACCACCGTCGCCCACCGCCACGTCCCACCACCGCCACCGCAAACCACCACAAAATAAAAACTGGGTAATCAAAGACCCAAAAAAATTCAAAATAAAAATTGGGTTATCAAACACCCACTTGTTTTTGTAAAAAAAAAAATTTTAACTGCTCTTTAGTTTGTTTTGTTTTTTGGAAACTGAAAGTGTTGTCAAACAGAACCTTGATCCAAAGCTTAAGCCAGTCTTCGGCCCACTAGTGGGATTGTCCCAAGCACATGTACCTTAGAAAGAGTTTAGCTTTTTCATGTTTACTATTTATTTACTACTCAATATTTTTTTTATTAAAGGTTATTTTGACTCGACTTGTATAGGTTCACTTGGTAGTAAGAGATATATCTTATGTCAGTGGATAAAAGTTGGATCCAACGGAAGATTGCTCCAACTGGGATTGAAGTATCGGAAGAGTTTAGATAGGAATTGAACAGATTTTTTCTCTTCGCTTTGAATCAACGAGGCTTTGTGAATGACGCACGAGTAAATGTTCATACTTTGATTGCCAACTGTTAAGTAGGAAAATTCCCAATGAGGTAACTTATGATCTCTTTCGTATAGGTTTTATGAGTAATTATGCGAATTGGACTCAATACGGAGAACCAATTTTGAGGGTGCCGGCTGAGGTGCCCACTGAGGATAGACAAGATAGTACTGGAGATCCGGGATTTTCTCTATATCAACATATATATGGTAATGGAAGCTGGGCCCAGTGGGATTAACCGGGATAACTTTTTTAATGATGGCAATCCTGATGTGGAAGAAGAGCCAAACCTGAGTGCTGAGAAGTTTTATAAATTGTTAAAAGACTCTGAAGAGCCAATATGGAAAGGAAGTACAAAGCACACCAAGTTATCTGCTATAACAAGGATGCTACACTTAAAGTCTGACTATGGTCTAAGTGATAAAAGTTTTGATGGTTTTCTGAAGCTTAATAAAGAAATGTTGCCAGAGGATGAAAAGTTTCCTGACACGTAATATAGTGCTAAGAAAATGATGATGAAACTCGATTTGGGGTACAAGAAGACAGATGCATGCAATAATGATTGTGTCTTATTCTGGAAGGAGAACAATAATTTGAAGGAGTTCGGTTTGTGGCTACGCAAGGTATAAACCAACCAGTGGGAAGAAAAAGAAGATAGCATGGAAGATATTGACGATACTTTCCACTGACACCAAGGCTTCAAAGATTGTATTACTCTTCTAAAACAACAGAATACATGAGATGGCATAGCAACATCCGCAACAAAGTTCCCGATTTATTGAGACACCCTTCCGATGGAGAGGCATGGAAGGAATTTGATCGCAAACACCATTCTTTGCTGCAGAGGTTCAAAATGTGCAACTTGGGCACTCTAGCACACCTTACTCTACATGGCCCGTAATTGTTGTCTTGTATAACCTTCCTTTAGATATGTGCATGAAGAAGCAGTTCATGTTTTTATCATTACTCATTCCTAAACCTACGAGCCCAGGTAAAAATATAGAGGTGTACTTGCGACCGTTGATCGATGAGTTAAGAATGTTGTGGGAAGTTGGAGCCCTAATATTTGATGCATCTCTTAAACAGAACTTCAGCTTGAGGGCAACAGTCATGTGAACTATCAATGACTTCCCTGCTTACAATATTTTTTGTAGGTGGATTACATATAGTAGGTTGGCATGTCTTTATAGTATGGAAGTGGATAATGCTTTCACCTTAAAGCACGAGGGAAATAAATTTTTTTGGGGGTGTCAAAGACAAATCTTACCCCTAATCATCCATTTTGAAAACAAAAAAGAAAAGTTTGATAAAACTATGGAGCATCATGTTGTGTTGAAACACGTGATAGATTGTCTGGGTATGAAGTGTATATGTGCGTAAAGGACCTTGACATGGATGTGGTACCCTTTGGAAAATGTGCTGCCAGTCTAAAACTTTCTGGGTTTGAAAAAACGCACAACTGGAAGAAAATGTGTATCTTTTGGGAGTTGTCTTATTGGCCAACCCTCCTCCTCCGCAACAATCTTGATGTTATGTACATTGAGAAAAATATTTTCAAAAATGTGTTTAATACAGTCATGAATGTAAAAGGCAAATCAAAAGATCACCTAAAGGCATGAAAAGATACGCAAATGATGGGTATACGGTGTGAATTGCATCCGCGAATGGTTAATGGTAAGATGGTACTGCCCAAAGAAATATATCTATATCTATATATATATATATATATATATATATATATATCAGATACAACAAGTGTGTGAGTGGGTTAAACACTTAAAGCTGCCGGATGGCTATGAGTCTAATATATCATGTTGCTGCAACCTTACTGATTGTAAGTTTTATGGTTTAAAGAATCACGATTGTCATGTATTCATAAAAAGATTTATACCAATTGTCTCTCGTGACCTCTTGCCTAAGCCAGTAAATGAAGCATTGACTGAACTTAGCCATTTCTTCTGTGATTTGTGCTCAAAGGTGCTCTGAGAGAGTGATGTTAAGATTCTTGAGAAAAATATTGTTGAGACAATTTAGAAGCTAGAGCTAGAGTAGGCAGACCTATGCAATATCGATGGATGTATCCATTTGAGAGGTGATGCCACTCATCCATCTTTAAAATGTATTTCACACTTGCACACATGTGTTATTCACTGAAAAATGACTTCTTTCTCATAAAGAGGTATATGTTTGATCTTAAGAAAAAAGGTGCATAACAAAGTGAGCGTTGAAGGTTCAATTGCAGAGGCTTACATTCTTGAGGAGCTTACCAACTTTTGCTACATATACTTTGAGCCTGATACTGAAACAAAGATGAATCGGCTTAGTCGCAATGACAATAGTGCTCGCATAGAATTAGATGGGCATCTTTCCATATTCATGCATCTTTGTTGTGGATTTGGAGTGAAGAGTGGCCGATATATATCCGACAAAGAGTATATTGCCGCAGCATTGTACGCTCTCATGAATTGCAACGAAGTTGCACCATTTATAGTGTAAGTAGTTGTGTATATATCCTTATTTTCATAGTTCATGAACATAATGTAACGATGATGCTCTATAACATACAATGAATACATGAAGAAGTGGTATTAGCAAACCCTGAGCTATTAGATGAACATCTTGAAACAATGCGAAATAATGAGTTCTCTGAGTGGTTCCAAGAGCGCATAAGTTCTAAAACCACATCTCATTTCTAATATGTTAAGATGATATATGCGATCTGAAATCTTAATACTCTCCGCAAATTGTTTGTAATTATATAGCGCAAGTAAATTAGTTTCGTGTTATAAATGGTACATTGTCAACGGGTTTAGGTTTAACATGATGGAAGTTGACCTTACTAAACAAACTCAAAACAATGGAGATTTAGTGAAAGATGACTACTATAGTGATAGCGAGCGTGATTTTCATGGGCAGCTGGAGGAGGTTGTTGAACTAGATTATTACGACAGCGGTAATCGACTGCTAATGTTCAAGTGCAGGTGGTTTGATTTTTTGAGCTTGAAACTCCATGTAATTCTCTTAGGCTGCACACCATGTGCAGGATTATTAGACGAAAAGGACTGGACATGGTCGGATAAACCCGAATAAATTTTTTTTTTGGATAAGGCGGATAAGATATAAATCATATCTCACATTTGGACCACACTAGATTACAGACTGGATAAAGATTGGATAGATTACCTTGCTGCCTTCACCACAGGTAGCAACCGATATTATAAACACATTACCACCCTAAACCCATCGTCACACCACAAACACCGTATACGCACCACCGCGTCAGCACATTTACCACCACCACGATAACCACCTTCCAAACACACAACCAACTGTTTAACCCAACTTTAACACCAACCCATAACAACCCACTTGTTCAGCCGAACCACTAATCACAAATCCAAAACCGCCATCACTGCCCAAGACACGAAGCATAACCTTCACCACCGATAGCAACCACCATTGTAAACTCACCACCACCCTAAGCCCACCACCACACCACTAACACAATCAACACGAGAACACCCACAACTGTCACTGCGACCACCATCATTGAGCAATCACCATCCCAGAAAATAAACAGCAACATCACCCATAGATCACACACACTCACCACCAATCACTACAGCAATAGCTGATTGCTCCATCCATCACCAATCACCTAATCCAACCGCAAATTTCCTCAACCATCACCAACAGTTGGTTTCCTAAATTACCACCCCGTTATTTGTTGGCAAAAAAAGGGCTGCAACAGTGGGTGCTGCAATGACGATGGCTAGTGAATATTATGTCGGCGGTGGGTGTTGCAGTACTCCTTGGTCCTCTGCCAGTCAGTTTTTTATCCCAAGTGCTTGGCATAAAAATGAAACATCTCCTGGTATAAAAGTATCTCACCAGAGTGGGATAAAACTTGTCCATCGGATACCTCATCAGACCCATACATGTGTGGCCAAACACCGGATAAGATTATTTTTATCGTATCCGGAGTCCTTACTCGGTGTACCAAACGCAGCATCAGGGTCAGAATTAGGAGGGTTTTATTCCTAATTTTTTCAAGTGTAGGCTACGCATCTCTAGTTTTTTATAGTACAAAATAGATAAAACTACATAAATTGTCATTTGTATTCAAGCGTAGGCTACGAAACTCCAATTTTTTATAAGCGGCAGGCAGCGACGATGATGGCAATAATGGCATTTATCAGTGGAGGTGCAGCTATCGACGATGGTGGTGGCTACCGGGGGCTGACAGTGGTGGTGACGGTAGCGAGTGCTCCTGCTAACTATGGTGGCAGGTGGCGTCAGGTGGCGGCGAAGGTGAAAGCTGAAAACTATGGCGGCTACTGCCCGCATTGGGTCTACTGTGGTGGCGGCTACCGCGCGCATTGGTGCTAGTATGGTAGCAACTTCCAACAGTTGTGGAGACTGCCTTTGGTGGCGGCGGCCGTCATCTATCACGGCAGCCAGAGGAGGTGGCTGTCGTTGACGCCATCTCCCCCGGCTGCCGTAGTTATACAAAAAATGCTCTTTGTACGATTTCAACTTGTATCATCCCTTGCAATGCCGTATTAATTACTATCATTGCAACCGGTCATTGTGAGAAAACTTTCTTCCCATTTAATACTTGGTACTAAAACTAAATTGGAGGACAAGCAAATTCCGGTGAAGTTAGTGAAAAATATTTCACCATACCCTTACTAAGGGAGTTTGATTGTCGTTAGACATATTAAACCACAAAAGAGTTCGGAGAAAAATGGTAAATTTAGTTGAACTCCATCTTTTAATCGTATGAGTTGTTTAATAAATGCACTTTAAGGGTCTGACTAAATCACAGAGTTGGCCTTGGAATTCGGGTTGCGTTTGGAATTGGAGCATTCTGTTGTTTGGATCATCAATTTGGAATGGTAATTCAGATCCTTAGCCATATCTATTGAATTAATTATACTATGTTGGCCTATGCCCAACTGCTATCTTACTAGCGAGAGGTTATTAGTCTTAAGGAGGGACTAATACTTGGCCCACCAGCTGCGACCGCGCTACTGTCGATGGATTGTCGCTGGATCTTGTATGAACACCTCTGCTAGGCTACCGCCGCCGGTAGGCACTACTATTGCCCAAGTTACAAATTTGATTAAAGAAATTAATCTTATGAAGAAATGATATTTGATATTTAAATTTTACTATATATCCAAACAACGAATATTGGTTTTTCTGAATACAATTTATAATTCTAATTCGACAATCCTTTTAGAGTCTAAGTCTAATTAAATCTAACAGGCATCTTTTAATCCTTTTGGTTACTAGATTAAAATCACTTTTAGTAGTCCCGCACATATTTTTATATTACCATCATATAATTTCATCATATTCACTTCCATTCATGTTTTCTTATTTTTTTGGCGATGTCAAAAAGTTATTTACACTTAATACCCAGACAATTGTGTCTTCTTCCATAATAGAAATTTTCTTCGCTCTCAACAACGCTCCTCTGTCTCAGCCAAACAAAATCCATCTTCATGGTTCGCGACATTGATGACAAGAACGAACGAGGAGGTGATTTTTTCCCCCACAACAATAGTCGAGCCATAGGTCTCGTTGGAGTAATGCTGGCTCTTCAAATTTTGTTCTTAAAAATTAACTCAAAATAACAAGCATGAATAAAGTATTTGAAGACAGTGGACTTCGTTGTTTTACACATAAGAATTAGAATGTGCGATATAATTCAGAATAAAAGTCGAAAAGAGTAATTTTGTCGACACCTGCACTTTTCTGCACACACCACTTATTTAATCACGATAGACCACTTAAATTTATAGCCAACTTAGGACTTCCTTTTATAGTATTTGCTTACATTTTGAAAGACATTTTTTTTTTGGCTTCAACTCAGTTAGAGCAAACTTCCTTGGACATCATTTCCCTTCTTCAGAAATCAAAAATTGTTGCTATATCATAATAAAATACGTCACAAAAAGCAATTATCAACAATATATCATTATTAAAAAGGACATTTAATTATGGCACGAGTAGCCGGCCACCTACCAATAATTTCCACAATCCTTTCCCCTTTTGTAGCTGTCATGGCACAAGTTGTCAGCAGACTACGAGTTATCAAAGACAGTGATATTTATGGTCTTATATATAACAATCCGGGTGTCTCATATAATCTTGAACAAATTTTCAAAACAATGACTTTAGTATACACTACATTTTTCTGTCCGTGCCACTTATTCATTTACAATTGACCACTTAAAGTTAAAGGCAACTTGGTCTTTCTTTGAAACCAAATTAAAGATTTTATGAATAACTTTTTGACAGTAACTACAACTACCATGCTAGAGAGTGTACTTAATTAAATATTATGATGGTACATATGGGAACCGTGTAAAGATACCAATACCCTTTCTTAGTTTGTGACAATCTGTAGGTGGTTTAAGAAGTTCGTTGTTGCAATCATTGCTAAGAAGTATCTTACTAACTAACCTAATTTCAACAAAATCCGTGTTAAGTTTGATTTGAAATGTGTTTGAGTGAGGGGTTTTGACGAGCATGACTGATGTAGACCTTACCTGTAGTGGTACAGAAATGTTCTTCGTATCATTTCAACTTACCGACCATTACGATGCCGTATTGATAACTATTATTGCAACAGGTTCATCATGAGGAAATTTGCTCGTGGTTTAAAACTTGGAGCTCAACAAACACTTGAATTGGAGGATAAGCGAGTTAAGGTGTAGTCAGTGACAAACATTTCATCATATAACTGGTAAATAGTAGGAGTTTGATTCTCGTTAGACATGTATATCGATAAAAGAGTTTGAATCTAAGAGCAAGATAGTAAATTAGTTGAACTCCATCTTTCAATCGTTTGAGCTATTTGATAAATGCACTTAAAGGGTCCGCTTGAAGAAGAGATTTTGTCTTGGAATCATGGTTGCATTTAGGATTGAACCATTCCATTGTTTAGATCATCTATTTGGAACGGTGCTTCGGATTCTTACCCAAATATATCAAATTTATTTTATACTATGTTGGCCCATTCCCCGATTGTTATGTTGCTATCTAGAAATTATAATTTCAAGAAGGAAATAATACTTGGCCTACTCGTTACCACCGCTTTGCTGCCGTTTAACTGCCATTGGACTTTTGTAGCAACACATCTGTTGGGCCGCCGCCACTGGCAACCACAAGTACTGAAGGAGTTACAAATTTTATTAGAGAAAAAATTAATTTTTTGACCAAATTTAATTCGATTTTTACTCTGTATCCAAATAACAAATTTTAAATTTTATTTTCAATTGCAAATTTTAATCCCAATTCGACAATTCATTTAGAATCTAAGTGATTCGAATCTAAGAGCGACATTGTATACTCCATGATTTAATCCTCACATACTATGTTATTGTCATCAAATAGTTACATCAAATGAAACTTTCAAACATCTTCTTTTTTCAGATCATGTCAAAAAGTTATTTACACTTGGTATTCAGACACTCTTCTTCCGCAATCAGACATTTTCTTCTCTCTATCTCTAGTACTCTTTTCTCCTTCGCCAAACGAAACTAGCTTTCATGGCTCGCGACATTGAATTCTATTCTAATCGATTTGAGCTCATCTTTCTTGCTATATAGCGACAATCATGAATCTGCAGTGATAGAAATGTCATTGAAATGGTAAAAGTGAAACTCAAAAATCACTTCCAAAATTTAAAGTCCTTATTCTCCTCATTTCTTGTTTTTTTTTTACCGCAATAATAGTCTAGCCATAGGTCTCGATGGAGTAATGTTGAGCTCTTCAAATTCAATCTTCAAAACTACCTCAAAAGGGCAGACCACGAGTTAAGTGTTTAAAGACAGTAAAATTCATTGCTTTAACCACAAAAACTTAGAATGTGCCATATAATCTCAAAATAAAATTTGAGAACGACAACTTTACAGAAACCTCCATTTTATGTTTGCACACCATATTTTTGGTAGCAGCAACTTTAGGACCTCCTTTTATAGCATTCACTAACATTTCGAAAGACATTTTATCTGTTTCAACTCAAGTCAAAGCAAATTTCTTTAAACATGATTTCCTTCTTTACCAACAGAAAATTGTTATTAGCAATAATCTTTTCACCATTAATAAGGAGATGAGGAAGAAGTTATTAGCAATAATCTTTGCCCTTTTTGTGGCTGTCATGGCGGCCACCTGCCAATAATCGAAGCACTTGACTTCTCTCTTCATAGATCTGCTCTCATCTGCCTTGAGCTTTTCCCATTGCAACAACACCGCCATGGTTGTGATCCCAGAGATCTTTCTCACTGCATTCTTCACGGTGCTGCTCGAAAAGCTGGCCTCCGGTGACCTTTTCAACCTGGCTCTCCCCGAGGGAATCTACTCTCAGCTTCGAACTTGGACTGCAAAATTTCAGCTACTCGAAGCGGTGCTCTCTAGCGCAGAGGAAAAGCAAATTACGGAGAAACCGGTGAATATGTGGCTCCAACAACTCCAAGATCTGGCTTACGACTTGGATGACCTCCTGGACGAGTTGGCCACCGAAGCACTGCGCCGCAAGCTGATGATGGCCCAACCTACTCAAGCCAGCAACCCCAGTATGTTACGAAAGCTCATCCCACTCTGTTGTTCCACCAATTTCACTCCTCGTGCTGTTAAGTTCCGTTGTAATATAAGTTCAAAGATAGCCAACATCACTGAAAGATTACAAGGCCTTCTGGAAAAGAAAAATGAGCTGAATTTGATGAGTGACCATCTTGGAGGTACTAGGTCGAGAAGAACGAGAGATGAAAGACCACCTTCAACTTCCTTGGTTGATAAATATTCTGGATTTTACGGAAGGGAAAAAGATAAACAAGCAATACTCACCCAAATGTGTCTTGGAAGCGAATCGAGTAGCAATAGTAGGTTCCGTGTGATCCCTATTGTTGGTATGGGTGGTATAGGCAAAACCACTCTCGCTCAGCAGATCTACAATGACGAGGAAGTGAAGAATGCATTTGATCTCAAGGCATGGATCTGCGTCTCTGACGAGTTTGACGAATTGGCAATAACAGAGAGTATTTACAAACAGATCTCGTCAGACAGCTCCAAGTTCAAGGACTTAGAAATGGTCCAGGTGAAGTTGCGAGAGAGAATTTCCAACAAAAAGTTTCTTCTCATTTTAGACGACGTTTGGAACGAGAACTATGGAAAATGGAATGTCCTCTCACGTCCGTTTCAAGTTGGCGCTCCAGGAAGTACAGTTATTGTCACCACTCGCAATGTTAGCGTGGCATCGATCATGCGTTCGGTCCCGGATTATCACCTGGACCAGCTTGAGAATGAGGAAATTTGTTTCATCTTAGCTCAACATTCACGGGGATGGCAAAACTTTGATGCACATCCAGGTTTCAAAGAAACTGGAGATGCAATAGTGAAGAAATGTAAAGGCTTGCCTCTCGCTGCAAAATCACTTGGTGGCCTCCTTCGCACTAAGGAGAAGCTAAATGATTGGAAGGATGTACTGGATAGCAAGATTTGGGATTTACCTACGCAGAATAATGACATTCTTCCGGCCCTAAGGTTAAGCTATCACCATCTCCCTTCTCATTTGAAGGGCTTGTTTGCATATTGCTCATTATTTCCGAAGGACTATGAATTCGACAAGCACGAACTAGTCCTTCTGTGGATGGCGGAAGGTTTCTTGAGGCCATCAGAAATTCGCAAGGAGATGGAAGATGTTGGTTTCCAATGCTTTGACGAGCTATTGTCAAGGTCATTCTTTCATAGTTCAAAAAGTGGTGTTGAATCACGATTTCTAATGCACGGCCTTGTGAATGATCTAGCTCGACATGTTGCCGGACGTTTATGCTTTAGGCTGGACGATAAATCCGATAGCAATGCCCAGCGCGGGACGGATTATCTCCTGAAGGCCCGTCACTCGTCTTTCATTCGTCATCAATATGACGGCTCCCAAAAATTTGAGGATTTCAGTATATCTTCTAAGCTGCGGACTTTCTTACCTTTACCACTTTCTGGGACACCGAATTTCTACTTAACAAACCAGGTAATATATGACTTGCTGCCGCAACTACACTTCTTACGGGTGCTGTCTTTGAGTGGTTATAAGATATTACAGCTGCCAAACTCCATCGGAAATTTGAAACACCTTCGGTATCTTAACGTCTCTAGCACTCAAATTGATCGGTTACCTGAAACTGTTACTGAGCTCTACAATTTGCAGACATTACTTTTGCGGGATTGCGAGAGGCTAACTAAGCTGCCTGCAAACACCGGTAATCTAATCAATCTAAGGCATCTTGACATCGCTGGTACTGAGGAATTACAGGAGATGCCAGTAGGACTGTGTAAGATGGCTAGCCTGCAGACATTGTCGAAGATAGTTCTTGGCAGGGGATTGAAAGTGAATGAGTTGCGGGGTCTATCGAATCTCAGGGGAGCGCTATCCATCATTGGGTTGCACAATGTAATGGATGCTCAAGATGCAAGGGAGGCCAACTTAACGTGCAAGCAAGGCCTGGAGGAACTGGAGATGGTATGGAGTTGGAAATTCGATGATTCTAGGAATAAAATGACTGAAAAGGAAGTAACTGAGTTGCTAAAACCTTCTACAAACTTGAGAAGGCTCAAAGTTGAACATTACGGGGGCATAGAATTTCCTAGTTGGCTTGGAGATCCCTCGTTCTCCCAGTTAGCACACATAGCTCTCTTTGACTGTAGAGATTGCACGTCTTTACCATCACTTGGTCATCTACCGTCCCTCAAGAAGTTGCATATATCAGGCATCGAAGGGGTTAAAAGTGTGGGTAATGAGTTATGTGGCGTTGGGTGGCCACATGTGAGAGATGTTTTTCCATCACTTGAAACTTTGGAATTTGTTGACATGGTGGGTTGGGAGGAATGGTCTACTAATATGAGTAATGATGATGCAAACTTTGGACAAGTGTTTCCTCGCCTTCGTGAGCTTATCATAGGTGGCTGCCCTAACTTAATCAACATTTCGCTTCCGAGGCTTCCGTCGATCCTAGTCCTGGAAATAAGTGAATGCCAGGAGGTGCTTCTGACATGTATGGTTTCCATCGCCTGTACCACAAGTACCCTGGACATTAGGAAAATCTCAGGGCTCGCTCAACTGCATGAAGGGATTACACAGTTTCTCAGAGAAAGCCTTGAAGTTCTGGTGATCTGGGAATGCAAGGAACTGATATCTTTGTGGCAAGGACATCCTGCATGTCATAATCTTGTCAATTTAAGGGAAATAACAGTTAGAAACTGTTCAGGACTAGTATCCCTGGTGGGAGACGAAGGGCAAGAGCTGCCTCCGAATCTTGAGATGCTAGAAATCGAGTATTGCAACAAGCTTGAGAAGCTCCCAAACAGGTTGAAGAGCCTGAAATCTCTCAGATCGTTGAGTATCAGGGAATGCCCAAGACTGGTTATCCTCTCGACATCCACGGAAGAAGAGGTGCAAAGCAACATGAACGATGGCAAGGCTGAGGATATTAAGATAGAAAGCTTCTCTCAGCTTGAAAAATTGAGTGTCTCTGGTTGTCCGTTTCCATTAGGCCAGAGGATACCCGCCACACTCAAGTCACTTAATTTAGGTGGTTGCGACAAGATGGAGCCAGATTCAGAAGAAATGTGGTTATCTAAGAGTGCTGCACCATCGCCGTTGCTTGAATATATACGCATCAATGGCTGGGCGAGTCTGCAATTCTTGCCAGGGTGCTTGTTCAACTTCGTGCACCTCACCACCTTGCATCTATATAGTTGTCCGGGCCTAGAGTTGTTTCCGGAGAGAGTGGGCTTTCCCCCAGCCTGGTAAGTCTTAGGATCAGTGACTGTGAGAACCTCAAGTACCTAATCCCAGATGATGATCATCATCAGATGCAAGGCCTCGCATCTCTTTTGGAGCTAAGTATAGAGAATTGCCCGAATCTCGAGTGGCTTCCCAGACGCTGTTGGCCTCCCAACCTAAAATGGCTACGGATCCGGGGGGAAATCAAGGGGCCCAGTGGAGGAGGGTGGGGCCCACAGAGACTCCCGGCCTCTCTTGCTGGGCTCGTAATTATTGGAGAAGGAGTAGAGTGGTGGTACAACTCCCTTGAGCTTCCTGAAAACAGCTCTCTAACCGAGCTCTATATCTCTAAATTGAAGAATGTGGAATGCATTCCCAGGGGCTTCCTCCAAAGCCTCACCTCCCTTGAATGTCTCTTCATATACCATTGCCCAAAGTTTCTATCACTGCCGCGTGGGCTGCTTCCCACGCTTTCAAGCCTACGAATCCACAACTGCCGGCTTCTTGAAGAAAGGTGCTCCAAGGAGAAGAGAGATTACTGGGCCCTCATTGCCAACATCCCCCGCGTGGATTTGAGATAATGTGACAAAAGAATCGAGTCATGCTAAATGAGTGGCTTTTTTTAATAGTGAGACAATCGGGAGACGGTATATCATATCGCTCGCTTCATTTAATCAGCGATAGGCCATTAATTAATTTATTCTTGTATCATATTATTATGAGTTTTATGAGATTGTCGTTTTAATATTTGTCACAGTGGAATGACCTTTATCAAATATATAGAACAAACAACAAAATAGTACGTAATGCATACCGAACCTCAATGAGTGTACCAAAGCCGAGCACAAGTGGATTTAAACAATGATTTCACAAACAAATTGATTCAAGCTACGCTATTTTTATACTATGCCGTTTCAATTTTTAGTTTATCCTTTTGTGAGATATATGAGGTTGTCATTTTAATATATCTTTATCAGTGAAGTGACTTTAGAAAAGTACATGAAAATTAACAATCAAATTTTTTTCCTTGCCAGAAGAACACGTCTTGTGACGCCTGTTTGGCATGAAAGTTGGTGTTTCCTTACTACATTTAGTACTAATGCTTGTTAAAACGATTAAATGCGCTACCTCGTAACACGTAGTCGGTTCGGAAACATACCTTACGAAGTTTCCGAAAATTCCGACGAAGGATCCTTGTTATTACGCCTCCAACACGCTTGATCTTTATTGCAGGTACGAAAACGGCTACTAGAGTCGAGTTCTTCATTCATGAACCAAATCCTAGAACTTGGTGATGCTCTAGAGAGAGCAACATAGAGACGAATTGTCTTATGACTTATTGTTTGTCACTTATGTCTGTGACTTATGATTTCTTGGGATATCTCTAGCATTTATATATAGATAGAATTAGAGACATGCTTTACCTCAAACGATTAGGAGATAAAGATGTATTTATCTAAAACACCTTAGAAATAAATATTGTATTTATCTCAAACACTTAGGAGATAAATATCTCTAATTAATTGTAATTATCCAGACTAACAAATACACATTATCTGTTAGTAGGCGGATAATGGGTCCACTGACCCAATTTATTAACAACTTTATTGTAAGGTTTTATGTGCTTCATTTATATGTTACATTTTGCAAATAATGCGACGTGGTCTACTATACTGAACTTATATGTGATTGAAATAGTCAGAATCAAAAGAAGAGAGCAAGAAAAAGTTAGAATCATCAACATGGCTCTTAATCTTACATTTTATGACATAAATGAGAAGGCCTTTTATCAATGATATGATTCTCCTTATGAAAACAACAATAATCAGTCTTATTTCGGTGTTCTCTCCTCTTTCTATCACTGGATATATGTGGACGGAAGATGAACAAAAAAAAACAATTTTTATTAATTGGTGTCTAAATTATCATTTGGTGAGTCGAACTGTGATGGAAGAAAATTTGAAGGACTTAAACTCTAAATTGAAGATATAAAAGAGTGCCACCAAAAGTATTAAAAAAGTGTTGCTTAACTATCCCTAGTGAAATAGTTAAGAATGTATGCGCCAAAAGGTGAAATGCAGTTATCAATTCCTGAATATAATTTTATTCTAGCCAGTTATTAAATACTTGAACTTTAACATGGCGAGAGAGTTTTGGGTTTTTTACTTCTTAGTTTTTCAATGTGGTTTAGTCATTTGGTATGTTAATGCAAGGGTGCGCGCCACCTCGCAAATAAATTCTCCAAAACCTTAATAATTGAGCTACCCGCCAATGGGTTCAACATTAACGTTCTAATCATCATAACTTTTTCTTTCTTTTGATATTATGAGAATGACAGTGATAAAAGGATGTTATAATGTTTTAGCATGTTGGTGCCATAATATTACGTACGAATATATAGGACATAAAATTATCCATGACTCAGAGACATACAAAAGAAATAGAAGCACCCATTAAAAACTAGCCGACAGATAAGGTATTTTAGCTAGTAGTTATGACAATCTCGGATAGGCAGATACACAATCATAACGCATTCATGCAACCAGTCTTCGTATACCTCGTTGCGAGCTCATCATGCATAAACCGCTAAGGATTTGGCCTCCCGCATTTCATTCTCCATAGCCTGTTTTATGCTACAAAAGTGAGTCAGCTAGTAAAGAGCAAAAATAATAAAAAAAGGATGGGTGCCACTGTAACAGTAATATCATCACTCTTAGACATCTGAAAGATAAAAAAGAAAGAGTCAGTACAAAGAATAAAATGTGTTATATTATGTATGAGCGCCCACTGTAGGGCTATCAAAAGCTCTTGGACTGGGCAGTATGACTATTAAAGGCTGGAGTTGTAATTGCAGTTGAATCGCAACGAAGGTTATTCACAGTATAGCAGGATATTCCTATTCCAGCTCTGAGGCGAGTATTGTTGAAGTTACATGCTACATTAATTCATATGATCCTTGCTTGTGAACAATCACAACATTGCTCATGTAAAGTAATGGGGAGGTTTAAAGTTTTCAGCATCCTAGTTTGTGCATGTATTCTCGATAGGTTTAGGATTTATATTGACACGAGGTTTTGGTTGTATATCAGGTTAATATTTTGAGGGTAGGGGTTTCGATTTCTTTGGTAATGGTTAGTGTAGTATGACTAACGAAAGATTAGGTTATTTTGGTTCCAAATGCACGAGAAGGTGACAAAGATATAAATGGTCGTGTTTAGCTGTATTGTATGGTTCCGAGGTTGTTCCAGCCATGCGATTAGCTATTCAATAGATGTGTTATGCACATTCATCGGCTTGAAACAAAAAGGTAAGCCGAACAAAATTGGCCTGGCATAGGGGCATTTGAAGAAAAGGTGATCAGTAGTTTCTGGTGTAGTGTGACACAGGGTCATAGGTCTGTGTTGGTTAAATGGAGTCTGTAGAGGTTTGACAATAATGGTAGTCTTTCCCAACAGACCTTATAATAAATCATTTTGCATGGGATTGGTAGAGAGTAGAGTTTGACCCAAGAATTTTCACCAGTTAGACGTCCACGACTCGAACTAGACACACTTGACTGGTTTGGTGGTTGTTGTACACTACGTAGTAAACCATAGGCAGTCTTCACGGTGAACATGCCAACAGCTGTGGCCGCCCAAACTAACCGATCATCATACTTATATGCAGATATGTGGATTGAAAAGATCTTTTTAGCTGTTTCTGGATGAAACATATCTTGGACTAACTGTTTGTCCCACTCTTAACTGTTTAACAATAAATAAATGGATTAAGTTACTGACCTATATAATATTTGATGTTACTGCCAAAGTTCGCTCATCCAGAAACATATCACTTTTTGGGATCCATTTAGCTTGGCGTACCGAAATCCTCTTTCCATTGCCAACTTGCCATCGTAAGCCCATTTCTGGGATTTATCTCCCAGCTATCATAATTTTGAAGTCTCGCTTTGTTTGGATTGCCGCACAGAATCAGCGGGTAAGACTATAAAAAAGAATTGTGACCAGTCCATTTGTTTGGGCACAATCTAACCGCATTCTGTAAGTTAAACTATCTAAGCGAAATTAGCTTTTTCTGACAGAATCTCACTACACATTTCACATGCAAGAAAGAAGGTCCGAGAAAAACTGTAAATTAGTTTGAACGCTGACCAGACTTGCAATGTGAGGAAAAATGATGTATCGCAATTTGCCGCGCGGAGTTCTGATTCTAACCATGAGAATACATGTAGCATGACTTTGAACAAATGAATATTGACGGTATCTTGAGAACATCACCTTTTTTTTTTGTCCGGAATGACAGTATCCTTACTTAATTGCAGACAACCTCAGAGTAAAATCCTATGGTCCTCCTTTGACAATCTTGAACATCGAGTAGTTCCACATCAAAAACTTCGAATTGCTTTGCGCTAAAAAAGGTGGAGGGTCCTATCTGCAAAACAGAAGATAGTTTCTCTGCATTATACGTTGATTAACTTCCTCGATCGAACTAAACTTCCTGACATCTTCAGGATACGCCCCTCCCATGTTCAGGATCAGGGCCAACCTTCGACCCAAATTTCAGGACAAATGAAAATTTACCCCAGGTTTTTCTTCGACATTAACTGTAAACAACTTTCACACTGATAATGCTTGCTGAAAGTAGGATGCAAGGTTTTCATTTTTGCTTGGCAAATGGTTGGTTTCTTTGCTGATATCCAGATGATACCAAATGCAGAGACATCTTTGGAATATGGTTTATATATCGCAGCGAAGATCGTAAGAGCTTTCTTAGAGTGAAAGGTTCTCACTAGTCACAATATGTTCTATTGAGGTTTTCAATGCCCCACTGAATTTGTGTCAAATGAACTATCTTTCAATGTCTTGGAACAAGGAAACGAACTAGTGCATGAAGCCTGGGAGAGTTCCATGGTCTCGTCATGGGTGGCACATAACGAACTTTCCTAGAAAAATGAGGGGGTCGCAAGTTCTTGGTAATCTGGCAATGTAGAAAACAGTTGATCGTCTATATTCAAATTGTTGATGTGATTTGGGAGTTCGGTGGTTTCTTTTCTTTCAGTGATTTATGCTGAAGGCTGATACTATGATGATTAGTCTTGATAGGAGATCAGGAAGAAGGGGGGGGGGGGGGGGGGGGAATGGCCCCACATTGCATGATGTGGTCGATTTTGAGGGAAAGAATTTGGAGGAACATTGATGCTGAGAAATTGTCACTACCCAAGCTGCAAATTGTCAACCCCCTCCCCCGACACCCCAATACGGATTTTTGATGCCTTGCAAACATTTCTTGTCAAATGGGAAAAGTAAAATTTGCACTCATTAAACATGTTACATACCTAGGAGTACCTCTTATTTTAACCAAGCTTCAGTATAAAGACTGCACTGTCTTAATTGAAAGGCTGACCAAGAGGATAACAAGCTGGACTTCCAAGTACTTTTCCTATGTTGGACGATTGCAACTTGCTATATCTGTGTTAATGAGCATGCAAGTATATTTGTGCACTATTTTTATTCTACCAAAGAAGATTATTAAAATCATTGAGAGTAAGATCAGGGCCTTTATTTGGCATGGGAAGGATGTGAAGTGCACAAGAGCCAAGGTCTCATGGAAGGAAGTCTGCTTACCAAAAAAAGAAGGTGAATCAAAAAGGCTAGAGGAATGGAATAGAGCAGCTACCGGCAAACATTTCTGGAATCTGGCTCACAAGGACTCATTGTGGATTAGATGGTGTCATAGCTATATCATAAAAGATAAACACATATGGACATTCAAACCCCCAGTAACAATGTCATGGACATGGTGTAAACTCTTAAAGCTTAGAAGTCAGGTGCAACAACTATGTACATACAAAATTGGTGATGAGAAGGATACTTGGCTCTGGCTTGATAGATGGTTACCTAGTGGAGCTCTCAAGCATCAATTTGGCATGAGAATAGGCTATGATTCAGGAATTGGACTGAACTCAAAAGTCGCAGAGATAATATGCAACAATACTTGGAGACTACCTACTACAAGATCACAAGCACTGAGAGAGGTGAACAACATGCTCAGTACCATGCCTGCACCTAGGACTGGGCAAAAGTGATGAGGTACAATGGGACTTACATCCAAGTGGTAAGTTTACAATCAACTCTGCCTGGAATCATATCAGAACTAAATCCATCTTGGTGAAATGGGGGAAATTAGTCTGGTTCACTGGCCACGTCCCCAAGTGCTCTATAATAATGTGGATGCTATGCAAAAATGGTTTGAGAACAAGATCTAAACTGAAAGAATGGAACATTACTCAAGATGACAGTTGCTTACTGTGTTTAGAACACCAAGAGACAGTTGATCATCTTTTCATCAAATGTCATTATGCCCAAGTACTGTGGAGAATAATTTTTGAGCAACTGGGAATGATAGTTCCATTAGACAATTGGAATGAGTTCTTAAATGATGCATCAGAAGAGCTTATTAGAGGTAAGAGTTTCACAGCAAGAGTGTGTAAACTCTCCATAACTGCTACTATCTATGGCTTGTGGAAGGAGAGAAATACTAGACTCCATGAGCATTTGCAAGCAGAACCTCAAGGTCGCTGGCAAGTTATACACCAATGGATCAAATGGAGAGTGAGCAGCTGGAATAATGTGCCTAAAACAGCTAGAAATGAGCAGCTGTGTGAAAAATGGGGTATAAGTGCTATAGTGTTTAAGACTCCATCATAATAATTAGGTAGTATTATTTTGTGTTCATGGGTAAATCTTATCAATGTAGTATACATGAGAAGAATAGGGGGACTCTAATGCTGTAGAAGTTACAGCTGTAATAAGGAGTGATGTATAGTTTACCATAATAATGGAATACGTTGGACTTTGACCACAAAAAAAAGAGTTGCACTCGTTCTCCCATTATCTGTAAAAGATTTTCTGCCTATTACCAACAATTTCTACTTCAGAAAGTCAAGGGTGCATGTCACCATTTTGGTCAAGGTAGCTTCGCCCATGGAATGAGCAACATATAGACGGAAGAGGAGCATGGTATTTTAGTTTTTAGAATCTTGTCTAAGAAGGTCATAAAGTTCTAGGAACATTGCCAGCCCAAATCGAGAAAATTACAAGTAGAAAATCTTCAAAGCATCCCATATCCATTCTAAAGTGGGTAATCAAAAGAATGAAGCACATAGAAGTTATTGAAGTGCATATGCCGCTGATGACAAAAGGGAAACAAACAGTTGAAGAAAAAAAGCATAACTCACAGGTGGTCCAAGCTCTGGAGGAATTATAATTCTCCTTTTCCCCCCAGGTCTCATGTCTCCAATTCCTTCTTCAAAACCTGTCTCAACATTCTCCATTTAGCTACCCTTTTCTATTTACCAGAAAAGAGGAACAAAGCAAAGTCTCTCATCAATTGGTTTTAAGGGTCCCACCTGGAACTAATCCGTTTGTTCCAAAACGGTTTTTGGCAGGTCTACCCTGTAAGTAGGTACTGTCGACCTGACTCATTATAGCCAATATAGTGAAAAGTTACCTGCAAAGTGACGTCGTGTTTAGTACTAACTTATGATTGCAGACTACTATTTCTAGAACTGAACTTTCTTGACCTCCGAACTTTTATCTCGACTGTGTAATGAAAATAAAGAACTTTTGTTTCTTTGGAACGTTTTAATTACTTGTTATAGCTAATGGTGGTTGGGCGTCAGTCTGAGGTGCCTCAGTAATTGCATCCTTTGGCACCCTGTTCAAGATTTGGTTTAGTGATGATACAATATGCTAAGAGTTTCCTGGATACGAAAGTTGATTCTTTTATCCTGCCACTCTCAATGATGGTGGCCAGTGGACTGGCAACTGCAACAGAGTCTCTGTTGAGGGACATGATGGATGGCGTGCAGTATATTCCCAACCCAAGAGTGGAGGCCAAGGTCATTTAGAATATGGCCAACTCTGGTAAGTCTAAGATGCCGGCGGTGCCTTGGTTGGTCAGTCTGGTTTTTAGTCAATCCAAACCATTCATTCATGCTATGTTGACTATGTAAAAGGGACGCATGTTAGGTGTGACACAATCTTGGATTCTGCTGTGAAATTCTGCGATGGAAACTGTACCTCATCTTCTCCGTAACCTTTTTCTCATAGGGTCTGGGCTATTCTTATGGGGCTTGTGCAATGTACCACTTCTCACATTGACCGGAAAAAAGTACCTCGAATGGGCCCAGTCCGTGTAGTTAGCGATTGATGGCAGGGGCAAGCTCGGACATCTAACTGGAGACGTGACACAACCGGCAGCAGGCGATCCTTCCCTGAGCGTGTGGCAATGCAAAAACTCCTTAGTCATAGCGTGGTTGATCAATTCCATGAAGCCAATAGGTAAACCATATATCTTCCTTCCTATTGCAAAAGATGTTTACGAAACCGTGCGTGAAACTTAATCTTTTGTTGAAAACTCTTCAAAAAAAATTTGATTTTAGAACTAAACTGTGGAAGTCTACAAGGAGAGCGTGAGTTTGTTTGTTACAATAAGATAGTTCCCCTATGGCAGGAATTAGATCAATGTTATAATAATGATGAATGGGATTGTCCAACTGATAGTGTAAAAATCCTGAAAAAAGTGGAGGGTGACAGAGTGCTCCTATTTTTAGCGGGTCTTAATCATGATTTTGATAAGGTCAGGTCTCAGATTCTTGAAAAAAAAACCTCTGCCCTCCCTTCATGGAGCCTTTTCTAAAATTAGGAGAGAGGAAACTTGACTGAAGGTTACGTTAACCAACCCGGACCCATAACTGGCAGTAGATGTAGAGAATTCTGCCCTAGTTATAAGGGGGAATGAATATGACAATGACAGGAAGAAAAGAAATCAAAGACTTGGTGTGATCATTGCAACAAAGCCTTAGCTCAAAGGAACTTTCGTTGGAAGATCCATGGGAAGCTCCAGACTCGAAGAAGAAAAAAAGTCCTGATAACCTTGCCTTTTAAGTGTCCAATGATCAGGGGCAGCAAAACACTCAAGAAGTGTCCTCATTCACAAAGGAACAACTAGAGCACTTCCACGCGCTCTTTCAACCTCCACATTTCCGAGTAAGCCCCTCTTATTCTTTAGCTCAGAAAGGTAACTTTGTCTCTACCTAAGAAGCACGGACACGGGTGCGGATACGATACATATGCGGATACGGAACTTTTAAAAATTTTAGGATACGGGTACGGCAGGGATACGGCAAATATCATATATATATACATACATATATATATACATATATATATATATATGTATGTATGTATTTTTACTATGTACACTAGTATTAAATTTCTAAACAATTTGAATCAGACATTAAATTGAACCATACTCACTGAACCACTGCTTTAAGCCTTTAAGTTATTAACACATTGAAAACTCTACACTGATTATAAGTTGGTTCGGTGGTTCCAACTTTCTACCATTATTTCTCTCCATTAAAATCCACGTCCAGGTCACAACAGAAGGTAGTAGCAAAGAGAATTTGAAGACAGAGAGTCAGTGACTTACCTTTGGGGAAATGCTGTCGGAGGTAAGTAGATGTCTCCTCTGGTGGTCACGGGTGGTCGCCGGAGTCACCGGGTGGTTGCAAAGAGGACTACTGCCGCTGCTTTCTCTCTCTATCTATCAGACTCCCAATTCGATCTGCCCTAATTAGGTAAGTTACAATTATTTCTTTTATGTTTTCACCCCAAAAAAATGAGGTTCTATGTTTCAACCCCCGAAACATCTTTTGAAAATTAGGTTTTTGACCCATAAGTATCGGATCCGATCCGCACCCGAATTTCGGAAAATAAAGACAATAAAAGGAAAAGAATAGGTACACACCCGCACCCGCACCCGACGTGCACCCGACCTCGATACTTCCCCCCTTTTGAAGCACCCGTGCTTCATAGGTCTCTACTTATACTCCTTGTGAAGGGGACAAAAAAATCAAGATTGTGGATGGGTCTCTCTCGGCAATTGCTGGGACAGGATCCATTGCGTTATCTCCATCTATAACTCTGCATAATGTTCTTCATGTTCCTAAAAACTCTTGTAATATGTTGTCCGTTAGTAAATTAACTAATGATCTCAAGTGTCAAGCTAATTTCTCTTATTCTCGATATGAGTTTCAGAAAATGGTCTCGCGGAGGATGATTGGCAGTGCTAGAGCAGGTGACGGCGTCTGTTTCTTTGCAGACGGGACTAACATTGGAAATCATGTTCAGAGTACCTGTTTTAGATCTATTTTTGTTTCTACGATATACTTTTGGCTTTGGCACTATAGATTAAAACATCCAAGTTTTTATTATTTAAGTCCATTTAGTGTCGATGTGAAAGTTGTGAATTGGCTAAGCATCATCATTCATTTTTCCCTTCAAGGCCATATCAAGCTTTAAAACCATTTATGTTAATTCATCTGGGGACCATCTAGGGTTTCAACAATTTTTCAAAAACAAAAAAAAAAAAATGGTTTGTTATAGTTTACTGTTTATGATACATGTGTAAGTTTAGTGTACTTGTTAAGGGATAAATCTGAAATAGAAAAGGTTTTCAAAGTTCTCTATACAATGGTGGCAACACAATTTCAAGAAAAAATCAAGGTTTTCAAAGTTTTATATACAAAGGTTTTCAAAGTTTTCTACTGCATCCTGAGATATTTAAAAAGCTCTCTAGGAAAAGGACTCTTCTTTAGAAAGAACGAACGACACCTTGAAGCATACACAGATCTACACTCGGCAGGATCAATTAAAGAGAAAATCGGCATCAGGGTACTGCACTTTTGTATGGGGAAACTTAGTAACATGGAGAAGCAAGAACAACGTGTGGTGGCTCGTAGTGGTGCCAAGATAGAATATACATCGATGGCTCGTGGGATTTGCGAGATGACGTGGCTAAAACGAGTTTTGAAAGAACTAAAAAGACCTATGACCATGCCTATGAAGTTGTACTGCGAAACTGAGACAGCCATTAGCATTGCACACAATCCAGTTCAACACGACAGAAAAAACCATGATGACATTGACAAAAATTGAAGCAGGAACTATTTGTAAGCCGTTTGTTCCGACATCACATCAAACTGCAGATATTCTCACAAAGGAACTGTTTAGGCCTCACTATGAGTTTCTCATTAGCAGGTTAGGCATGCTAGATATCTATGCACCAACATGAGGGGGAGTGTCGAATTATGAGGAAGATTAAGCCATTAACCTGGATGATTAGCAAAATCTAACCAAGTCAATGATTCTGTTATCGGTTTATTAGGAAAGTAGGTCTGTTATGATAGTAGATTTGTTATTATTGTGTAAGTTTTTTATTTTCAAATGAAAGAAATCCCTTGAAATAAGGCGTTTACAGGGATTTCATAACTTATTTGGGGGTATGATATCCTATAAAGTCTGTATATTCGGTATAATGCAATTGAGAATGAATTCATGTTCTCTTTTCTTCCCTTTTTCTTCTCTAAGAACTACCCAATGTAACTTTCATGATAGCTGGGTAGAAAAACTAGTACAACCCAATGTTTTAGATAGTAACATTGATATTGAGATGGTATAGTTAGGAGATGAAACTTTTCTAATGATTGATTGGAATTCGTATTTGTTCATTTTCAATAATAATTAGATTTGAGTTGATGCTTTAGAGTTTTATTAAGAATTGTTACTGCGTTTCTAATAGAATAGGTTTTATTTTAACTTGGTCTTTTGTTCTTTGATTAAATTTTCACTGAATCAGGGGTAGTTAGTACTAGAATTGTTGGGTTGTGACTTTTTGTCGCTCTACACTATTGCAGAATACTATTCTTATCATGCCTTTGTTGACCTGGTTTGGTTGGTGATGGAAATCCAACACCCTACACTATTGTAGTTACGGCCATTGCATTTTGTATGTAGTTTTCGCTGTACATTTGATAGGCCACCTACCAAATATGAAGTGAAAGAAGGCTTGTGAATAGGGCCACTTAACCATCGCAGAAAAATCATCCGAAGTTGCATCCTCTTTTGAGTGTAATACGTGAGATAGAGTTAGTAAACCTTCTTTGAGAGAGAATATTATGTGCGGTGTATAAGGGGTATCCAGTTGGATAAAAGGGTCTCAGGTTTTTGGAATTAACTCTTAGGAGTTCTCTTGCACTTGTTTCGATATTCTCATAGTAAAAAGAAGTTTGAACTCCCCGAGGCGGTAGGTACCTTATAGTCGAACCACGTTAAATCTTGTGTCCAAATTTTTGTGCACCTATTTTTTATATTACAGTTCTCGCTACTAGTTTTCCCCTCAAATAACAATGTTCCACTGCATCTACGTGAGCGATACTAACACGAGTCGTCACTGGGATTCTAGCATATTTTGTAAATGTATTCATCCTTCGCCTTGCGAGAGTAGTCGAGGCGATTGCCTTTTCCTCATTTTCTCTGCCCAAAATCGCTTTATTATTGGTTGGTCAGCAAAAAACAGAATTTCACAATTATATACAGCGACAATAAACGCTTCAACTAATACTAAAAAAAACTAATAAAATGTAAGGTCCAAGGCTCGCCCGTTTCAGCTTCTGTTTTATCGTCTCTAAGTAAACTACAGAATCTGTTTTGGTAGGATACAACTTGAATAATATCAGACATATGTTTCAGGCGACTTAAACATGAATGTACGCACCACAATTTGTCAAAGGAACCATAGCTTCAAAAGAAAATGTGGGTAAAAGAAAAACCTGCTGACCAGCTTTGGGGCAATCACCGTTACCAACTTCAAAATCCTGGTACATAAGCCCAGAATCACGCTTTACATAGTTTTCTGATGCCACTACTTCGACGTCAAACCCTGAGCAAAATCCCCAGACACAATGTTAGGAAAGTTCACGAATTACTGGGATAAAGATTCAGAAGAAAAGAGGATATGTGACTATTTATAATTTCAAGAATGGACCATTGGCTCATTTCCTTACGCGCATGACAGACCTTCTCTAACAAAGCTTGGGAAGTCTTCAGGGGCATTATATTCTCTCTGGATCCGTTTATTTTGCTCAAGAAGGCGCTTCTCGTCGAATGGATTCTTACTTTTTGTTTTTCCAGAGGAAGGCAGAGTTGGAAACAAGCCTGACGAGCACAATAAGAGGAAGAGTTGTCTCTGCTTCAACTTTTCGTCATAAGGAGATACATATCCATTCTGTTCTCCAGCAGTGCATACAATATTAACCCTAAGCAAGTAAACAAGTGGAAAATTGATTGAAGCACTGTAACAACAGTTATCAGCCCTACCCATCATCTTTCAATTGACGACTAAGGCAACATTGGGCTACCAGCTTTTTCTGATCAAAAATTTCTTAGAGCGTGGAGAAAGCTGAGAGAACCCTACCTGAGGCAAGATCTTGTGAAAGCACTAGAAGAGAGGAAAACTGATCTATTTTGTCGAGGCCAAAGACAGAGGAAGCATAAAAACATAATAGTAAGTCTGTATACAGAATGAATTCGAAAGATAGCCTAAGAGAGGGAAGGAGTTCAGTGGTGACATTTTCTCAGCCAAGAATTTCATCGTAAAGGTTTCCTTTCAGAAATCAAGCAATGAGATGCATATCCAACTTTTTCCTATCCAAGCACCTATCATCATACTTACAGACTTCAACAGCAAAATTAAACCTACTTGAAAGCAGAAGATCAATCAATTTGTCCATCTCTTTCTAGTTCAAAACTTGCCCTATTCACCCGAGGATCCCTTTGAAAAAGAGACATTATTACTCTCCCTGGTTCCACCAACCAGATGGCACATATTTAGCGACAGGTTTCCTTCAAGAACCTGGCTGTTCTGCTCTGATACAAACCCCAGTAGGTTTATCTTTTCACGCTTGAGAACTTTTCTTCTTGATAAAGGGTCTATTATTAGACCAGATTCCAAAGACCAGCTGCAATATGGCATCACCAAGATATCTAGGATCTTGAAAACAAACTGTGGTGTACCTGTTTCCACCAAGATACCAGTTATTGCCTAAGAAAAAACTAAAACCTCACTTCTGATTAACTGGCTTGCTATGGTCTGTTCACATTTTGGTTTATTTTAGCGTCTTAAGTAGCAAAAGGTAAAGGGTGTTAAACATCACACTAAGCCTCTAAGGGCCTTAAACGTCACAATAAGACAGAATAATGCAAGGCATCGCGCTATGGGTTCTTGCGCATCAAGCGCAATAGAATGATGCGTCACACATCACAATGAACCAGCTAAAATAATTGTCAGTTTATCATTTATTGCTCAAAATAGAGACTGCAACTTATAGACAACCCACTAATGGCTGGTATCGATCAGCTATTTGCCAGTGATCAAGAAGGACTTTCAACACGTCTACAACCAAATTTACAGCAGGCAATCAGTAGACATTTTTCATATGACTTCCTAAATAAACAAAGAATAATCGATATGCCCCACAAGATAAGCCATGAATCTGCTTTCGATCAATGCACTTGTACCTTCCAGATTCTGCCTTGAAATTTTACAATTGCTGGGGTTTTTCAGTATAATCATATGTTGGGATGGTCGTCAAAACACAATAATTTCTTCTGTTATTGAAGGCATCGTGTGGATGACTAAAGTTTTGTAATAACAAAGTTGCTGGGTAGGTAAACCAAGAATGAGCAAGCCCTTTCATGGAAACCTCTTACACCATAAGTGAGTATTTTGATGTTCTTATACCATGAATGCAGACAACTATAGATTCAAAACCCGGATTAAAAAAAAAAGATCCATTCAAAACCATAATTAATCAGCTCGTCTACAAATTGCATGAACGATAAACTTCAGTATTTAAAACCCACTCTAATAGCCAAAGATAGTAATGACTACCATATGTGTAAAACACATCTATTAATGTGTGAATCCTACACGGGGGCAAATGGGGTGTATAAACAAATGAGGAAGCAGATAGAAGCAGGAATCCCAAAAAAAGAAGGCAGGGCCACAAATCTTGAAGTGGGTGCGTTTTCATAAACAGTTTGTGGAGAGAAAGAGAGAGTGACTTACTGGAAAGTGATGGCTTGGGTTGAAGAGAAGAAAATGAGAGCATCAGCATTGTTTTGGGTAGAATTTCTTCAAAGCAGAGAGTGCATTTATGCGCTCGAATCTTGAAAAAGTCGGTCACTTAAAATCTTCTTTTCTCTCCCTCCATTGGCTGTTATTATCTGGTGCGTTTCTTGGCAGAGGTAAAAGACTTTGACATTTTATTCTTTATTTTTTTTTAAAGAAATGTTTCTGCAGAAACCGCTAAACAAAAAATGCTCAAAGTCATACCATGGCATAGATTGTTCCTTAAAAATAGGCCTCACCGGCAAAATATTTCTTAACATTACAACTGATACTATAAAAAAATAACCTCAAGGTCCTGAATTCAAATTTCCATACCGACGGGCCATTTAAAATTGCAGTTCTGACTATTTATAAATAAATAAAAAAGCGATACTAAAAAGCCTAATAAATGTAATGTCCAACGTCCAAAGATCGCCTGTTTCGGCTTTTGTTTTATCGTCTAAGTAAACGACAGAATCTGTTTAGCAGGATACAACAACTTGAATAATCTCAGATATATGTTTCAGGCGACTTAAACATGAATGTAAGCACTGAAATTTGACAGAGGAACCATAGCTTCACAAGAAAATTAGGTAAGTGTGGGTAAAAGAAAAACCTTCTGAACAGCTTTTGGGCTATCATCGCTACCAAATTCAAACTCCGGGTAAGTAAGCCCAAAATCACGCTTTACATAGTTTTCTGATGCGTCTGCTTTGACCTCATACCCTGAGCAAAATCCCCACACACAGTCAAGAAAGTTAACAGACTATTGAGATAACGATTGAGACGGAGACTATGACTTTTTATAACTTGTACGAATGGACCATTGGCTCATTCCCTTATGCGCATGAGACCTTCTCCAACAAAACTTGGGAAGTCCTCAGGGGTATTATTTTCTCTATGGACCCGTTTATTTAGCTCAAGACGGTGCTTCTAGTCGTATGGATTCTAACTTTTCGTTTTTCCAAAAGAAGGCAGAGTTGGAAACAAGGCTGCCGCGCACAATAGGAGGAAGAGTTGTCTTCGCTTCAACTTTTCGTCATAAGGAGATACATATCCATTCTGTTCTCTAGCAGTGCATACATTATTAATCTTAAGCAAGTAAACAAGTGGAAAATTGATTGAAACACCGTAACCACAATTATCGGCCGTACCCATCATCTTTCGATTGTCGACTTAGGCAACCTTGGGCTACCAACTTCTTCTGAACAGAAAATTCTTCAAGCCTGGAGAAGGCTGAGGGGGTCCTATCTGCAAGAGGCAATATATTGTATAAGTAATAGAAGAGAACAAAAGTGATCTATTTTGTCGAGGCTCAAGACACAGGAAGCATAAAACATAATAGTAAGTCTGAATACAAAATCCATTTGAGAGATGACCTAAGAGAGGGAAGGACAGTGGTGACATTTTCTCAGCTTAGAAGTTCATCGCAATGGTACATCAAGCAATGAAATGCATATTCAACTCCTTGCTATCTAAGCACCTATCACCATACTAACAGACTTCACAGCAAAATTAAACCTACTTAAGTGCACTGTGTGAAAGAAGATGATCAATCATTCATCCATCTCTCTTACACCACCAACTTAACAGGAACTAGCCACCACCACAATTTGGAAGAACAGTTTTTGGTTCTGAACTTGCCCTTTTCAACTCAGGCCTCCACCAACTAGATGGCACATATTTAATGACATAGTGTTTCCTTCGAGAACCTGGCTGTTCTGCTGTGATACAAACCCCAGTAATGTTTATCTTTTCACGCTTGAGAACTTTTCTTCTTGATGAAGGGTCTACTATCAGACCATATTTTAAAGACAATTCTGCAATCTGGCATCACAGAGATATCTAGGATCTTAAAAATAAAATGCAGTTTACCTGTTTCAACCAAGATACCAGTTATTGCCAAAGAAAAAGCTAAAACCTCACTTCTGATTAACTGGCTTGCCATGGTCTGTGCACATTTTTGTCTATTTTAGAGGCTTAAGTTGCAACACTAAGCCTCTAAGAGCCTTTAGCGTCACACTTAGACAGAATAATTCAAGGCATCACGATAAAGGTTATTGGGCATCAAACCCAATAGAATGATGCATGACACATCACAGTGAACCAGCTACAATAATTGTTTTTTTTTAAATCATATGTTGTCTCAAGACAGAGACTACAAACTTATAAAGACACTTCAGCAGAAATAAAGCTACTAATGGCTGGTATTAATCAGTCATTTGCACAGTACACAACTGAATTTACAGCAGATACGTTTTTCAATCTTATGGTGCATAACGATAATCGATATGCACCAAAAGATAAGCCATGAATCTACTTTGGATCAATGCAATTGGACCTTCCAGATTCTGCCTTGAAAATTTACAATGGCCGGGGCTTTTCATTGTAATGGTATGTTGGAACGGTCATCAAAACAATGAGTCCCTTTAATTTGATTCTTCTTTTATTGAAGGCATCGTGTGGATGACTTAAGTTTTGTAATAACAAAGTTGTTGGGTAGGTAATCCAAGAATGAGCAAGCCTTTTCATGGAAACCTCCCAAATCATAAGTGAGGATTTTGATGTTCTTATACCATGAATGCAGACAACTATACATTCAGAAACCAGATTGAAAAAAAAAAGATCTATTAAAAGCCATAATTAATCAGTTCCTCTACAAATTGCATCAGTGATATATTTCAGCCTTTAAAACCCACTCTAATAGCCAAAGATAGTAACGATGCTCTGGGATAAATGGGGTGTATAAACAAATGAGGAGGCAGATAGAAGCAGGAATCCCAAACAAGAAGGCAGGGCCACAAATCTTGAAGTGGGCAGGTAATCATAAACAATTTGAGGAGAGAAAAAGAGAGGGACTTACAGGAAGTGATGGCTTGAGTTGAAAAGCATGAGAGCATCAGCATAGTTTTGGGTATAATTTGTTCAAAGCAGAGAGTACATTTATGCGCTCCAAACTTGAAAACTTCTGTCGCTTCATCTTCTCTCTCTCAGTTGGCTGTTATACCAGAATGTAAAATCCAGAGAGTCCAAGGTAACCTAAATATTACATAAGAGCAAGAGCTACACTAAAATCCAGCCAACAAAACACCACCACAAGGCTCAGAAGAGAGTCACAAAAACAAAACACCACAAGGCTTGGCTGTTATTATCTAGTGAGTTTCTTTACATTTATGTGCTCGAACCTTGAAAAGACTTTTGACATTTTATTGTTCATTTTTAAGTATTTTCATCCAAAGGACTTATAAAGCCCATCACTACAAAAGTAAAACATTGTTTTTGCATAAACCACTGCACCAAAAATGCTCAGTCATACCATGGCATGGATTGTCCATTACAAATAGCACTACAAAAAAAAGGAGTTTAGGCGACACTTAAAAAGTGTCGTCAATGACAATAAAAGTGTCGCAAAGAAGTTTCCCGACACTTCACCAACGTTTTTCCTAAATGTCACAAGATCCTCCGTCGGGAATTTCCCGACACTTCTAATACATGTCGACAGTTAAATTGTGACGCCTATTTGCGACACTTAGAAGTGCCTCTTATGAGGTCCATGACTCAACTTCATTTGCGACACTTACATGAAAATGCCGGTAAATTAACGACACTTCAGTACAAGTGCCAGAAATGTTTGATGGCATTATCTTGTAAGCGTCGCTTCTATTTACACCACTTTTAAACAAATGTCACTAAGAGTTAGCCACGAAATTTTGTAAACCGTCGAAAATTAGTCTGGCAGCTTGTAGAAAGGCATTGACCTAATTTATAATAACGACATCAACCAAGTCGATCACTTTAGCGAGCACAGAAGAACCAACCACAATCTAATTTCATTCAACCATCACACGTGCCCAACATCCAAATCTATATACCACCATAGCCTTCAAGAGACTATTGTATCCAATAACATACAAATTAAAATTGTTGACTAAAAGGAACCTAAAGAGTTCATCTCATCTAAAACTTTAACATAGAGCATATTGATTCTTTTAAATCCGACAAAAGCATTGATTGTCTTCCAACATGTAATTAACTAAACCTGCAAAAAAAGGGAAAAAATGACCAAGAAAATTGTTATAAAGTTAAATGGCATAACATAAGCAAAAATAAACGCAGAAACTAGCTTGCAAAAAGAACGCACCTTGACCTCCCCCTTGACTCTTGCACCTTAGTTTATAAATGCTTTAAAGTGACAAAAATCTTCTCTGCCTTTTTATGTTGAAGAACCTGAATAAGTAGATGATAAGCAACCATATAGATCATAAGCAGAATTAGATCATAAGCAGCCATATACCAGGGTAAATATCATTTGCTAGTTCTTTACCCATTCATTCATGTAGATTTTACATTTTAGCAATCAGCTTAAGGGTGGCTCCAAGGGAGAGGCCATGAACCTTGGTTTTTCTTGATGGTATATCTTTTGTTGAGTGGATGTAAGGTTCTTTGATTGTGAAAAAACAAAAACCACTAACATAGCATAAGGCACAAAAGAACAGAAGCTATATATGATTTGCAATGAGCCATTTGCAAATCTCAACTGTCTAGGGACTCTGTTGGCTTCATTTAAAGCACCTGATGAAGATTGTTCTCAACCTATTCTGGTCGCACCCAAAGGCCCACTGGGGGTTTCATTTTGCACGACACGTCCGCACAAGCAACAGTCAATATTCAACGCTTCCAACCGGTCAAAACATGCACGCTCAAGTCACGTGCACTTTTCACTTTTCTACGTGACTTCGTCACTAAGAAATTCATTTTTGCGCGACGCCTCATCACGCTTCGATCGTCGCACGTCGCACGTCGGCGCACCATGGCACTTGCCCAAGGAGGTTGGCCTCGGCCTTCCCTTTGCGGTAGGCCTCGGCCTCGGCCTTTCCCTTGGGGTTGGCCAACCTCCTCGGCCTCCCCTTGGGGTTGGCCTTGGCCTTCCCCCAAGGGTTGGCCTTTGGCCTCCCCCTTAACACCTTCACTTCTCTTCAAGGGACCATGCATCGTCCACGACGCTCGTCGCCTCGGGCGCCATCTCCGTGACACTCGTCGCCAATCACCCGGGCGCTGTCTCCGCGACCCTCATCGCCCGCTCCCTCGGGCCGACTTCGCGACGCTCACCGCCGGTCGCCCAGGCATCGTCTCCGCGACCCTCGTCGTCCGAGCACTGTCTCCGGGACCGCTGTCGCCCGCGCGCCGTCACCGCGACACCCGTCGCCCGCGTCTGCGCGACGTTCGCGACTCCCGTCGCCCGTGTCCGAGCGACGACTTCGCGACACTCATCGCCCATCACCCGGGCATCGTCTCCACGACACCCGCGCGCCGTCTCCGCGAGCCCCGGCGCCGGCACCCACGCGCCGTCACCATACACACTTCGCCGCGCCCACGCGCCGCATCGCTGATACAGTCATGCCCCCACGCTTTCTGTCACAATGTCCTGCCTCCGGCACTATACGCACTTCATCGCACCCATGCGCCATAATCATATTACATGCCCCCCCGGGCACCACTCATTCACCACACCATGCGCCCCCGCCATGGACGTGGAACATGCTTCGACCCACTCTTCGAAATGTACAGCATCCCCTGGGCTATGTTACATGGACTCGGTGTCGGTGTCCGGATCGGGTACGTGTCCGAGTGTCGGACTCGCCTATTTTTGAAATTCTAGGATACGTGGACACAGTCCAAAAGTTGGACACGGGGTACGGGGACAGCTAAAAAATTTAAGGTACATAAAATACTTTAAATGAGATGGAGTGTTAAATATTTTTTTTTACAAGTATATATATATTTCACAGAAATTATATATAATTACTGTCCAAAATAAATAGGTTCTTTTATTTTTGGTTGAACAATGTTGCCGAGGAAAGATGGTTCGCATGCCACGTGAGGTGCCACAAAGGATGCAGTCTGCGTTGGCTTCCAAGTAGACAAAGTGGGAGACAGCAAGGATGGCGTAAGGGCTGAGAGCAAGGCTCCCCAGACAGATCGCGAGGGCTGGCAGCGCCGCGCAGGCAGAGTGACGACGAACAGGGCCAGCGGTCGACAGTCCGTAGCGGGGGCGCAGCGTCAAGAGTCCGATGTCAGGGGTCCAAATGTGTTTCTCTCACTAGAACTCCAGAGAGAATGGGTTTTAGAGAGAGAAAGTGAAATGTGGAAATGAGGGAGCCGTCTTTGAATAAGCTCCAGAATCCACTACATATAGGCACAAATATGCGCGTGTCATCAGCCGACACGTGTCGTCCTCCGGGAGTGACGTCGCCGTAGGGGGTCTCGCAGTCTTGATTGTCCGTCGAATTGCCGGTCCCCGAGTTCGTGTCGTCCTGCCCTTGCTGCGTCCCTCTGCCTGTCTGAGAAGACTGACCACACTGCGGTAGCATGGTCAGAGTAGCCCGTTGCCCCAGCCTCCAGTCCAAGCCCTTCATGAGACGCGCGGAGATCCTGACAGCGGCGAGGGTTGCCCCTGTAGCCAACTGCCAGGCGGACTAGGCGCGATGCCCTCCGAGGACCTGCTCCCGTCCCGGAGTGACCCGGGGTCATTGCCCTGGCGGTGTCGATGATCAATGATAACATGAGCGGCCATGCTGTGCTTAGAGTCCGTGGCGAGGGGTCCTCGTGCCGGAGCACTACGAGCGGAGCCCCCCGTGAGTCCGTCGGGTGATTGTGCCGGCGATGGCCTTTGGGTTGTGAGCCTAACCTTCCGCGAGAGCCGGAGCCCGTCAGTTGATTGAGCCGGCGAGGGCTTTAGGGTTGCAAGCCCTTCCCGCCGCGAGGGCCGGAGCCCGTCGGTTGATTGTGCTGGAGAGGGCCGGAGCCCCCGGTTGATTAGGCCGGCGAGGGCTTCATGGTTGCAAGCCCGTCCCGCCGCGATGGCCAGAGCTTCGTTAGTTTGATTGAGCCGGCGAGGGCTTCATGGTTGCGAGCCCATCCCGCCGCGAGGGCCAGAGCCCCGTCAGTTTGATTGACCCGGCGAGGGCTTCATGGTTGCGAGCCCGTCCCGCCGCGAGGGCCGGAGCCCCGTCAGTTTGATTGAGCCGGCGAGGGCTTCATGGTTGCGAGCCCGTCCCGCCGCGAGTTGATAGAGCCGGTGAGGGCTTTAGGGTTGTGAGCCCGTCCTACCGCAAGTTGATTGAGCCGGCGAGGGCTTTAGGGTTGTGAGCCCGTCCCGCCGCGAGTTGATTGTGCGGGCGAGGGCCGGAGCCCCCCCCCCCCCGGTTGATTGTGCCGGCGATAGTGGGCGTCACGCGATTACTAGCGATGAGTGAGCGTTACTGAATGCGTTGAGTGAGGTGATGGCAATGACAAACAGGTCCCCCCCCCCCAAGGACAAGGGAGGCCGACCCCCTTCTCAGGGGGTGGCCGACCCCCTCACCAAAGGGGTGGCCGACCCCTCACAAGGTGGTGGCCGACCCCCTTAGCAAAGGAGTGGCCGACTCCCTCAGCAAAGGAGTGGCCGACCCCCTCACCAAGGGGGTGGCCGACCCCCTCACCAAGGGGGTGGCCGACCCCCTCACCAAAGGGGTGGCCGACCCCTCACAAGAGGGGTGGCCGACCCCCTTACCAAAGGAGTGGCCGACCCCCTCAGCAAAGGGGTGGCCGACCCTCGGGGGGGGAGTGCGCTTTCGATCGCCGTCTGAATGCTTGAGGCGCGGAGCGCTTTGACCGAGCAATGATGATGTTTGAGCATCGGAGCATTTTCCCCGAGGAATGATGTTGAGCAAGTTCGACTACCGAGCGTGTGACGTGTCATGCCACTGGAGCCCTGGGGTGTGGTCTGTGGGTGACGTGTCGTGCCACTGGAGCCTCTTAGTGGGCCCTGGGATACGGTCCGGATAGGTTGTGAACAAACAATATACATTTTGTTTTGATTTAGATATTTGTTCTTTTATTTTTATAAGTCAATGCCAAAAGGTTGGAAAAAAAAAAGCAAAAGAAAGGCTGTAAACTCAAAAAGCAAAAAGCAGACAGAAGACCACCCACGTGACTCCTGGCATAAGGTACTCTCTCTCTCTCTCTCTCTGCTCTTCTTCTTCTTCTTCTTTTCTTCCTCTTCTTCTCTTCTTCCTCTTCTTCTCTTCTTTCTCGGAGGTCGATGGCTATCTTCTTCTCTTTTCTCAGAGTTCTTTTTCTCTCTCTCAAAAACCTTCACAACTTCTTCTTTCTTCGATCCTTGCCGTCGCTCTCTGGCCGGAATGTCGACGTGGCGTATCCGTCCGGCAGATGACGGATCCGACACGGATCCCGTACCCGTGTCGGCGTCGAGTCGTGTCTATACCGCCCCTTCATC
Source organism: Escallonia rubra (assembly GCA_033065855.1). Lineage (NCBI taxonomy): Eukaryota > Viridiplantae > Streptophyta > Magnoliopsida > Escalloniales > Escalloniaceae > Escallonia > Escallonia rubra. The sequence continues at coordinate 93,377 of JAVXUO010000595.1, forward strand.
CCAAAGTGAAGGGTCCATGTAACATAGCCCCCGGGGACTCTGAAGCACGGACACCTCTCCTAGGTGGAGGTATGGTGTCCTAAACGGACGGACACCCCGACACCCTCCGACACGTGTCGGACACCGCCAATCGGTGTCGGAATTTTTTTTTTAATTTTCCGACACTGTGTAGGACACTTCACCGAGGAGTGTCGGACCATCTGCTTCTCTTACCTCACGGCCGATTCCTTCTCACTCACCTCACAGGTGCCCTTCTGAGCCATTACCGACTCGGAGCTGTCGCCGGAGCTCAGTCGCCAACAGATCCAATCGCCGGAGAAGCCGAGGCCGACAGATCCAATCGCCGTCGCCAGATACCGAAGCAGCCTTCGCCATCGCCATCGCCGGAGCTCACTTGATCGTCGCCGGAGGTCCTCCGCCGCCGTCACTGACCCACAGATCCTTCTTCCTCATCTCTTCTCCTTTTTCTTCTATTCCCCGTCGTTTCTTTCTCTGTGAAGAGTCCTTCCTTTCTTCTTTTTTTCTCCTCCGTCAATAGTCATTTCTTTCTTTCTTTCTTTCTTTCTTTTTATTTTTTCTCCCTCGGTCAAGAGTTGTTTCTTGCATTAGTACTGATTAAGTGAAGAAAGTCCCTCTCTTTCTTTTCTTTTTTTTCTTTTTACTTAGTTATTTTATCCAGTACATTTCAGAAATATTTTTTTGACTTAGTTATTATTTTAGATTGTGAAATGCATTTGATATATATATATATATATAAAATAAAAATATATTACAAAATAGCGGTGTCCTGCGGTGTCCAAAATCTGATTTTTTGAAAATTGCGGTGTCCGGTGTCGGTGTCCAACACCGTGTCCCTGTCCGTGCTACCAAGCCCGGGGATAGGCGACTCTTCCGAGACACTATCTCCGCCAGGAAGCTTTTCAAATCCCCTTCCGCTAGGTAAACGGCTCCTCCGGGATGCTACCTCGACGCGCTTCGAGTGCTCTGGCACAAGGACTCACCCGCGGGGATAGGCGACTCCTCCGGGACACTATCTCCGCCACGGAGCTTTTCAACTCCCTTTCCGCCAGGTAGACAGCTCCTCTGGGATGCTACCTCGACGCGTTCCGAGTGCTCCGGCACAAGGACTCACCCGCGGAATAGGCTCGCTCTCTAAGACACTATCTCCGCCAGGGAGCTTTTCAACTCCCCTACCGCCAGGTAGACGGTTCCTCCGAGAATCTACCTTGGCCTGTCGAGTAGACGGCTCCTCCGGGATGCTATCTTGACGCGCTCCGAGTGCTCCGGCACAAGGACTCACCCGCGGGATAGGCGATTCCTCCAAGAGACTATCTCCGCCAAGGTGTCTTCGTGACTGGCCTACATGCTCCGGCACTAGGGGGCTTGCGTCGGCACCCCTAGGGACTATGACCCCTGGGTCACTCCGAGACGGGAGTAGGTCTTCGGAGGGCATCATGCCTAGTCCGTCTGGCAGTTGGGCGTCGGGTCTTACCCACGGCCTGTGGGACTCTGCAAGGGTTTGGATTAGTGGCTAGATCAAGGGGGTTCTCTGGCCACACCAACGCTGTGGGAGCCAGTCTTTCAAGACAGACACAGCGACGCTGTGCGAGGCAGGCTAGGTGAATATGCAATTCGACAGTCCGTGGAACACCGGCAGCTGTGGACACCTCGGTGTCGTGTCACTCCGGGGAGCGCCACGTGATGACATCATCTCAACCTTTAAAAATAGAGGTCTTGAGAATTCATTTGCAGACTTCAACATTTTTCACTTTCTCACTCTAGAATCCTAGAGAGAGAAACATACAGGACCTTGACTCTGGACCTAAGCATCGGACCGTGACTGTCATCGTATATTCGCATCGCGCCATCGCCCTCGCAGCACTGCCACCCTCAGGCTCAGTCTGGGAAGCCCTTGGTCTCTGCCCTTGCTCCATCCTTGTTGTGTCCCACATCAACATACTTGGCATCTGACTCGGACTGCATTCCTTGCGGCACCTCCACGTCGACTGCGTACCCACTTTCCTTGGCATCAAAGATGAACCATTGGCTTTGGATATGAGAAGTATGGGAAAAGATCAAATGTGGATTAATACTCAGAGTATTGGCAGTTATTGGACTGCATATTCCACTGGTGATTGTAATGATTACAGTTACTCGGGGACATTTCGACCTCCGAAATGTCAACTTGGCTGTGGCCAACTGACCCAGCGATGGTAACTTCTCTCTGGAGCCTAATGATTTTCGTAATATAGAGCATCATATGTTTAATAGGAATAAAAAAGAAAAGAAAATACCTATACTTCCATGTACGAGGAACTAACAAAGTAAATTTTCAGATATCACGTGGTTCGGTCTTGGCTAAAAGCAACAGAAAATTCAGTGGTACGATTCGAGGAACTTGGAGGCAATCCTATGAAAATTTCTCTTGTGAAGAGATCATTGACCAGTGTTCGTGCTGATTTTATTGAGTATCATCCAACCATTAAGAATTGGCATATTGAAAGCTACGGGAAGTCAGAAGAGTTTTACAGACCCAAAGCTCACCTGCATAGCGGTCCTGGCCAATCCATCTCTTCCATTAAATTTGTGAGCTTTGGAACTCCTTTGAGAAATTGTGGGAGCTTTCAGCAAGGAACTTGCCAAACCTCTACCTGTTATGCCAACTTAGAAAAGGTAATCAGTGTACTTTCTTTATCTTAAAAGTAGAGTAGGTATTTAACCTGTATAATTTCATCCATGCCTAACATTACTCGTGTTTTTCGTTTTGCCCCACAGAAGTGCACATGGTATGAGAGATGCTTAGTGACCATATCAAACAATAACTTCAGGCAAGACCCATATCCAACTGTAATGAAGCCATTATCGGTCGAAGCCATTTGTGCCTCAAAAAGAGTTTGATAAGTTTAAAACGAAAGCAGGAGCATCAAATGCATCTAGTGGCTTTAACTATACTTGCTAGCAAGGAAAGTTCAATCTGTGGTACACAAAACTTTGCTGTGTTTGCATTACATTTAGTATACAGGTTACATTCAGAAAGAAGGGAGCATTGTCATCAAGAACTCTTATGCAGTCTAGTATTATGAAATTGATATTTGCTTTGGGCAGTAATCTCCCACGTTATACATTACTACTGGGACAGCCTAAATGATGAAGCTGTACTGTCCAAATATATAGTAGCATACTATCTTGTCAATGGGAAAGAAAGTCTACAGGATTTTTTAAATCACTTCCCGAACTCTGTTTCACTGGTACCTATCAATTTATAAACCAGCGTTCTACATAAAATCATATAAAAGAAATTGAGTCTGTAAATCCAAGTTGGTGATAAAAACTTCCTACAAAAATAAATGAAAACCTACATAATTGAGTGGATTTAAGAAAATTGCAATGATAAGGCTATAAATGAGTAGAGCTGAGTTGACTTTAGGATTGTTCAAGCTTGGTTCGCTAATCTTATTGAGCTTCAGATTGTCTGCTCAAGCTTGACTTCTTTATGTCTCAATCGATCTCAAACTATCCCGAGCTTTACTTGTTATTTGTTTAGTGACAAGCTTCCAAAATAGTTCATAATTAACAACCTATTCAAGCTTGGTTTATGTATCTCACAAACCAATCTTGAACTAGCTCCTAAGCGAGCAAACATGAGCCAAGTTCGAGTTTGAGTAGTTTGGTTCAATTTACAGCCACAAAGTGCTTTATAGTGACGAGAATATATTTCCCAGGTCCTAAATTTTGCTAATAAATATTTTTCATAAAAAAGGATTAAGTTCCCTTAAAGGATAGACAGCATTTGTTAGACAGAAATGTTGTGAATCTTGAAAGGCTATGAAGTCTTTACTGGTCTTATTCACCTTTTTAAGCCTTACTCACCTCTATAAACTCTATGAAGAACTGCTAGTCAAAGAACATCACGTTTTGAAAAGTAATGCTACATAAGTTCTAATTCTTCTATTAGGATGCAAACCAAATTAAGGTGGCTCAGGGAGAAACAAATCTTGCACCAAGAAAAAAAATTGCGGCAATGTGTTTCCAAAACCACCCCTAGGATTACTATGAACCAAAAATTGGGACCTTAATCTGAATCTTTTCTTCAAAAATTCCACCTCCCATGACCACAGTACAATGTCGAAGGATGACTGCATGCAAGCTTAACAGCTCACTCACTCACATTCCTACTTAAACTAGATAACTTACAAGCACCGTCTAACAAATACCCCACAAACATAACTAGTTATCCCACGGGAGATTACAAATGTTACTGTGCCAGAATTTATTTATCAGCATGGCTATTCAAAGCTGGAATACACAGCACCATGTAAACCTTTCTACACCAAGAATACATGCACTACATTCCTCACAAAAAAATGCTAACTTAATATCAAAAGGCGTACCAGAGTAACTCAGTTTTCAATCACAATTCTTCAGATTATCCAAACAGAGCACCTGAAAAATGGTAACCTGAAATAGCTTTTTAGTGTTCGTCAAATACCCAAATACCCAGATACCGAAAACCAGTTAAGACACCAAAAAAACCATTCAAAGTAAAATTGACATAAAAATATACCAAATTAGTACTATTAAAGAACACTTTGAAGATACCATCCATTAGTCAAAAAGTGCCAAGTTGTCTAAGAATTGAAGTTATGCATTTTAATTTGTCAATTCCAAAAATGCCAATGGCATTTAGGGTTTGAGAGAGACAACGGGAGAGATTAGAAAGATGTGGGAGAGATAGATAGAGAAAGCATTAAGGGTACGAAGGGACATATAGGGTTCATACCTCTCATTGAAAGTCAAGAGTCCATGAAGACCAAGCGCATGCACAGTCCAGCTTTGAGAGAGATACCGCGGGGGAGGGTGCAAAACGGGTAATCTGAGCCGCCGACTCATAGGTAATGGCTTGGTTAAGAAGTGGTCTCTTGTGGGGATTGGGTATTTAACAGGATTTTCTGCCATCGACAGAAAGGAGATTTTCCTTCCCGGAGGCTTTTCATGGAAAAATTCTTGAACTATTTTGACTGGAGATTGCAGAGAGAGATGTGTGGGTGTGCGTGTGCTTGTGCTTGTGCTAGTGTGCGTGAAGGTGGTGGGGGGGGGGGGGGGGGGGGGGGGTGGAGAGTTCCGTTGTTTAGCAGCACATGTTTTCAGCATAGGTAGACCGAGTTTTTTCCCTAAATAACCCTTTTCTAATACTTAATTACCCTCTACCCCATTTTTTACTTTATTTATCTATCTAACCCATTTTTGGAAATCTCACTTTCAAAGAGAGATTTCAAACCACGTTTTCAAGCAAACGTTACTATGTTTAATGGAAATCTCACTTTCAAATAGAGATTTCAAGCCACGTTTTTCAAGCAAACATTAATATGAAAATCTCACTTTCAAAGAGAGATTTCAAACTGAGAAAACGTGGTTCCAAACCACGTTTTCAAGCAAACGTTACTATGTTTAATGGAAATCTCACTTTCAAAGAGAGATTTCAAGCTGAGAAAATGTGGTTCCAAACCACGTTTTCAAGCAAACGTTACTATGATTAATGGAAATCTCACTTTCAAAGAGAGATTTCAAGCTGAGAAAATGTGGTTCCAAACCACGTTTTCAAGCAAACGTTACTATGATTAAATCATAGTAACGTTTGCTTGAAAACGTAACCACGTTTTTTCAGCTTGAAATCTCTTTTTGAAAGTGAGATTTCCAAAAATGGGTTAGATAGGTAAATAAAGTTAAAAATGGGGTAGAGGGGTAATTAAGTATTAAAAAGGGTTATTTAGGGCAAAAACTCGAGGTAGACCCATATTCTCAAATATGAAGAAGGATTTGAGTTTTCGATATTTTGACACGAAGAACATGGTCCGGTGTAATACTTTTTCGATATTACATAATTACCTATTTAGAACGGTAACAACTGATATTCTATAGTTTTTTTCTTGAAAAATTCACAAAACAGAAGTTTAAATAGTGAATAACTACTTTTAATTTTTATAATGTACAATTCAGTCTACTGAATGTAATAATAAATATTTATACATAATGAAGATTTTATATTATTAATTTTATTTTTACACACGCATCGCGTGTGTCACGGCGACTCATTTGTATAATGGAAAAACGCTGTCGTTTTAGAGTGTGTTTGGAACCATGAAATTGATGGAATTTCATTTCAAATACTTAAATTTTGTTGTTTGAAACATTAAAAAAGGAATTGGAATTGGATTTAATGGGATTTGACTGGATTTGTTTCTATAGTGTGAAATTCGATGAAAAATGGTGGGATTTCATGGGATTTGGATTTACTTAAATTAAAAAATAATTATTTAGCTATCTTACCTTTTTTTGGATCTCTTCAACAATTAACTCACCACCACCGTCTTCACTACCGCTACCGCCACACCATATATACTACCACCACTGGCACCACCACTTCCGCCACCATTACCACCACTGCCGTCACCACTACTACCGCCACTGCCGCCGCCGTCACCGCTACTGCCACCATCATCGCCACTGTTACTACCACAATTGCCACCACCACCGCCACTATTACTGTCACCATCACCACCACTTCCGTCGCCACCGCTATTGTGCCACCACCGCCGTCGCTACCAATATTGCCACCGTCGTCGCCGCCACCACCGCCTTCACCGTCGCCACCACTGCCGCCGCCACCGTCACCGCTACCGCCCCCCCCCCCCCTATCTATTTAATGGTCTCTTTCTCTCTCTAAAATATTTTCTTCTCCAATCACAGATAGCCAATCTCCTCAATTTAAAGAAGATTGGATAATTTTGATTTCATTAGGGGTACAAATCTATTGTTTTTAACTCTTCATGTCTTTTCTCAAATGCAATGAATTCATTGTCCTGACTGTTCAATCAGTTTCTATGTCTTAGTGTTTGTTTATAAATCTCGATTTTTCATCTGTGAACTTTTTTTCACATTTAAACGGATGTTAGTATGTTTTTTTACAGGATTTGTTGGCTTATGATGAACTTGTCTTCTGTAGAACTTCAAGGAGTACATATATGGTTGTTGAAGTGTGCAATTCTCATTTTACAGAAGCTGATGAAGAGTATATAATTGACTCATGTTATGGACATTTTGATTAAATCATAAACTAAGGAATTTAATGTAAAACGTCATGTTTGGATCATGTTATGGGCACTTTGATCAGATTATGACTAGAGACTACAATATAAACTTCATGGTACTTTGTTATCCAATGTTTATGTTCTTGAGAATAACTTGGTTGTAACTGCTTGGTTCAACTTATGTGTAGTACCTCCTTTTTGGTTAACTAGTTGTGGAGCACGTGCCATGCACGTGGATAGTTTGTCTATGTAGTGATCTATATTTTTTTAAGAAGGTAAAGATTCATTTACATCCAATTTTAGGTTTACTGTTTGTTTAGAAAGTGAACACTTGATTTGGATCAATAGTAGCATAGAAATAACTAATTCGCGTCAATTATAGTAAAAAGATCTGTATCCAAATTTCAACAGGGAAACTATGTTATCATGTTCCTTCTCCTTAATGATAGAAATATTTTCTTATCAAACATATGACATTTTCCTTTATCAATTTAAATTACACAAGCAAACTGGCCACTTAGTCCAGTTGCCCAACCTCATTTAGATCCAATAAAATGTACAAGTATCACCATTGACAAACTCTCTAATACAAGCATGCACAAACACGATTGAATCAAATGTCAAAAGTCGTTATACATGTATGTTTTTCAATCATATATCAGAATCAGAAGTACCAAAAGTTACAAAAAGGAAAGGAAAAGAAACAAGATTTCCAGCAAATTCCAATCCATGATGATCAGAAATGAGAACAATGCCATTTGATACCAACAAGGCGCATAAAAATAAGAAACCAACTATGAGCTACTTTCATTTATTTGATTAAAGCAATCATCAACTACAATGACGTTCATTTATTTGATTAGAGCAAAAACAACTATATAACATTACAAGAACTATCAAGGCAAAATAAATGCACCATAAGAATGTAGAGCAACTGTAGTCAAAGACTGTCTTGCTATTCCAAAATTATGCCTGAAATAAGTAAAAGGAACACGTCAATGTAAGATCTTTATGAAATGCATAAACCTTGTATTCCATATTTGAGAGGTGTTAATAAACAGCCTGTATAGTTGACTTACCAAGTATAGAATACTAATTTCTAGGGAATACTAATTTCTAAGGATTCTTGTCTATTTCCTAATATAGATCATGTAACCTGTATAAATAGTCTTCTATTCAGATCAATGAGATTTGGAATATGAGTATATTTGCTCTCTGAATTGTTTCATGGTATCAGAGCCATTGGCTCGATTTTTCTGGGGTTTTTCTTTTGGGTTCAAGGGTTTTGTTTTTCAATCCCGAACTGATTTGGTGTCGTCACCAACTCCGGTGACAGTTTAGTCTCACAGCCACCCCAGGGAGGTGCGTACAGTGGTTTCCGGCCAGTCCTCAAAGTTCGGTGGCTGGGTTCCCGGCGAGTGGGTCTCACGCGCCAGCCAAAAGAATCTGTCCTTCTCTCACACGGGACTGATTTTGGTGCCGTCACCAGTTCTGGTGACAGTTTAGTCTCACCACCACCCCAGGGAGGTGCGCACAGTGGTTTCCGGCCATTCCCCAAAGTCCGGTGAATGGGTTCCCGGCGAGTGAGTCGCACGCGCCAGTTGAAGGAATCTGTCCTTTTCTCACGCGCCGGTGAGTGGAGGCGCGTGGCTGTTCCGATCAGCATCAGTTTCTTCCTCCGACGTCGCTCTGACGTTTCCGGCCTGTTTCCGGTGGTACTTTCCTGTTCCGATATCTTTTGAAGGTCGTCTTTATCTTGTGTCCTTCGGTACACGGTTTGTGCTTTACTCCAGTTTTATCTGCTTATCTTTTGGGTTGTTCTTCGGCACTGTGTATTGAACAATGACCGATAATAAGGTTCAAGTAGGTGAGATGGTTCCAGTATTGTCTAAAATTGCTGAAAATAAGCTAAATGGCACTAATTACTTAGATTGGAGCAAAACTGTTAGAATATATATGCGAAGTATCGATAAGGATGATCATTTGAGTAGTGATCCCCCTACTGATGACACCAAGCGATTGTGGTTAAGGGAAGATGCGCGTCTCATTCTACAAATTCGTAATTCCATTGACAGTGAAATTCTTGGCTTGATTAATCATTGTGAATTTGTGAAAGAACTTATGGATTATCTTGAATTCTTATACTCTGGGAAAGGCAATATATCCCGGATCTATGACGTCTGTAGGGCTTTCTATCGTCCTGAGAAGGAGACTAAAACTCTCACAGCCTTTTTCATGGATTTCAAGAAAACCTATGAGGAATTGAACATGCTGCTGCCTTTTAGTAAAGATATCAAAGTACAGCAGGCTCAAAGGGAACAAATGGCGGCGATGAGCTTTTTGGGTGCCCTTCCACCTGAGTTTGACACTGCTAAATCTCAGATTCTTTCCGGTACTGATATTACCTCTCTTCAAGAGGTGTTTAGTCGAGTGCTCCGCACAGAGTCCACTTCTTCTAATCAGCAAAGCAGTGTCCTTGTTGCTAACAGAGGCAGGGGGAGTGAAGCTGGCAGAATGAATAATAACAGAGGAGACAGAGGAGGTGGAGACCGAGGGGGTCATAATGGAGGAACAAGTGAGATTATGTGTTATTATTACAAAGAGCCCGGACACACAAAGCGTTACTGTAAGAAATTACAGAATCGCAACCAGAGAGCTCAGACTACCACTGCTACTGTTGATGCGACTTCCAGTTCATCTCCTGAGAAAACTGTCACAATCTCAGTTGATGAGTATGCCAAATTGTCTCAGCATCAAGAATCAGTTGCTGCTTTTGCTGAGTCAGGTAAAAAGTGTCTCATCTCCTCCTCAAACAAATGGGTCATTGATTCTGGTGCCACAGATCATATGACAGGTAATCCCAAAATCTTTTCCAGTTTTCGGTCTCACACAGCTCCATCTCCTGTAACAATAGCTGATGGGTCCAATTATACGATCAAGGGATCCGGGACTGTAAAACCCACTTCTTATATTACCTTATCTTCTGTACTCAGTTTACCGAGTCTTGCTTTCAATCTGATGTCTGTAAGCCGCCTCACAAAAGACCTTAATTGTTGCATCTCATTTTTTCCTGATCACTGTCTTTTTCAGGATCTTATGACGAAGCAGACTATTGGTAAATGGCATGTATCTGATGGTCTTTATATTCTGGATGCATGGGTGCCTCGTTCAGTTGCATGTTCTGGAGTTGTGTCTCCATTTGAAGCTCATTGTCGGCTGGGTCATCCTTCTTTGCCAGTGTTGAAGAAGTTGTGTCCTCAATTTCATGATATATCTTCAGTGGATTGTGAGTCGTGTCATTTTGCAAAACATCATCGAAACTCGCTGAGTCCTAGAGTTAATAAGCGAGTTGAGTTTGCTTTTGAGTTGGTCCATTCTGATGTTTGGGGGCCGTGTCCTATTTTGTCTAAATCTGGGTTCAGATATTTTGTTACATTTGTGGATGATTTCTCTAGAATGACTTGGATCTATTTTATGAAAAATCGTTCTGAGGTGTTTGCTCATTTTTCTGCTTTTTGTGCTGAAATCAAGACAAAATTTAATGTGCATGTGCATATACTAAGGAGTGATAATGCTAAAGAATATATGTCAGGATATTTTCAGAATTACATGAACCAACATGGCATCAATCATCTTGTACTGATACTCCTGCTCAGAATGGAGTTGCTGAAAGGAAAAATAGACATCTCCTTGAGACTGCTCGAGCATTGTTATTTCAAATGAAGGTTCCTAAGCCATTTTGGGCAGATGCTATCTCCACAGCTTGTTTTCTGATCAATCGTATGCCCTCCACAGTTCTCAACGGAGATGTTCCTTACAGTGTCCTTTTTCCTACCAAGCCTCTATTTCCAGTAGAACCACGGATATTTGGGAGTACTTGCTTTGTTCGTGATGTGAGGCCTCATCTTACCAAACTGGATCCTAAAGCCCTTAAATGTGTCTTTTTGGGCTATTCACGTCTTCAGAAGGGATACCGGTGCTACTCTCCTGACCTCCACAAATATTTGGTGTCAACAGATGTTGTCTTTTCTGAGCACAGTCAATTCTTTTCCTCAAAATTTCATTCTAGCAGTAAGGGGGAGGATGATGACTGGTTGATGTATGAGATCTTCCCTTCAGTACCGATTGAGCAAGCAATTTCGGAGGATAGAACCCATGATGATGGTCTGTCTGTTCCTGTTTCTGTTCTAGTCGAACCATCTAATGCTACTGATGGTGCTAATTCTGGTGTTGCACAATCAGAGGATGTGAATTGTTTGGGCGAGCAGGCTATTATTCCTTCAGCTCCTGTGAAGCCACCTATTGTTCAAGTCTATTCACGGAGGCGAGAACACCATGATACATGCCCTGCACCAGTTCCTTCGTCATCTGATCCGCCATCCAATGATCTTGACTTACCCATTGGTCTTCGTAAAGGTAAACGCCAGTGCACCCTTCCTAAATATCCCATTGCTAATTTCATTTCCTATGATCACTTATCTTCAGCTTCTAGCTCTTTAATTGTTTCTCTAGACTCTGTTTCCATACCAAAGACAGTTAAAGAAGCTCTATCCCATCCGGGTTGGCACAATGCCATGCTTGAAGAGATACAGGCTCTGGATGATAATCATACATGGGATCTTGTCAATTTACCTGAAGGCAAGAAGGAAGTGGGGTGCAAGTGGGTTTATGCTGTTAAATTTAATGCAGATGGCTCAGTGGCTCGACTTAAAGCCAGATTGGTGGCCAAAGGGTTTGCTCAGACGTATGGAGTTGACTACTCTGACACTTTCTCTCCTGTGGCCAAACTCACCTCGGTTCGTTTGTTCATCTCTTTAGCGGCTTCCCAAAATTGGTCTTTACATCAGCTAGATATCAAGAATGCCTTTCTGCATGGTGACCTTGTGGAAGAGGTGTATATGAAGCAACCACCAAGTTTTGTTGCTCAGGGGGAGTATGGCAAGGTATGTCATTTGAAGAAATCTTTGTATGGCTTGAAGCAAAGTCCTCGTGCTTGGTTTGGAAAATTCAGTGAGGTAGCTTAGGAGTTTGGGTTACAGAAGAGCAAGTGTGACCATTCAGTCTTCTACAGAAAGTCCAATGCTGGGGTTATCCTACTTGTTGTTTATGTTGATGATATTGTCATTACAGGAGATGATTGTACAGGAATCACTTCTCTCAAGAAATTTCTACAGACCAAGTTTCATACCAAAGACTTGGGTCAGTTAAAATACTTATTGGGAATAGAAGTGACTAGAAGCAAGAAGGGAATCTTTCTATCTCAAAGGAAGTATGTTCTAGACCTGCTTGTAAAAACTGGAAAGGCAGGAGCCAAGCCGTGCAACACACCAATGAATCCTAGTGTTCATCTTACAAAGGATGACGGTGACCGCCTTGATGATCCAGAGAAGTATAGAAGATTGGTTGGGAAGTTAAATTATCTCATAGTGACTCGTCCAGACATTGCCTATGCAGTTAGCACTGTTAGTCAATTTATGTCTGAGCCCACTGTTAAACATTGGGCAGCTTTGGAACAGATTCTGTGCTACTTAAAGGGAGCTCCAGGCTTGGGCTTGCTATATAGCAACCATGGACACTCTTACATTGAGTGCTTTTCAGACGCTGATTGGGCTGGATCAAAACTTGATAGAAAGTCCACTACAGGCTACTTTGTTTTTGTTGGTGGGAATCTAGTCTCTTGGAAAAGTAAGAAACAAAGTGTTGTCTCGCGGTCTAGTGCAGAATCAGAGTATAGAGCTATGGCTCAATCCACTTGTGAGGTTATGTGGATTTGTCACCTATTAGAAGAAATCAGTTTGAAGCCTCCCTTACGAGCAAAACTTTGGTGTGATAACCAAGCTGCTCGTCACATAGCCTCAAATCCTGTTTACCATGAGAGGACTAAACATATTGAGGTAGATTGTCACTTCATTCGAGAGAAGATTCAGGAGAATTTGATCTCAACCAGTTATGTGAAGACAGGCGAGCAGTTGGGGGATATTCTCACAAAGTCCTTAAATGGGACTCGGGTTGAGTATCTTTGTAACAAGCTGGGCATGATCAATATCTATGCTCCAGCTTGAGGGGGAGTGTTAATAAACAACCTGTATAGTTGACTTACCAAGTATAGAATACTAATTTCTAGGGAATACTAATTTCTAGGGATTCTTGTCTATTTCCTAATATAGATCATATAACATGTATAAATAGTCTTCTATTCAGATCAATGAGATTTGGAATATGAGTATATTTGCTCTCTGAATTGTTTCAAGAGGTAAGTTTAGAATTGCTTCAAGACTTTGAAAAGATGCCTTGGTTGTTAGAGTGGTACCACGCTCTTGACAACCCCCAATTCATGCGAACAATAATGTCAGATCTAAGAAGGTTATAGTAAATTTAAGGGTTAATTACACTTATGTCCCTGAGGTTTGGGTGAAATTACAGTCAAGGACACTAACTTTCAAAAGGTAACAAACCGTGTCCACAAACGTTAAAAAGGTAACACTTATGTCCATCCGTTAGGTATCCGTCCAAAAATTGTATTTTTTGTGATGTCATCAATGTGTATTTTCAAAATATGGCAATCCTACCCCTGTTACCTCTCTTCTCTCATTTTCTCTTTCACGAGCTTGGTCTCTCTTCCCCTTATCTCTTTCTTCCAACAGGTGAAGTTCTCTCTTCTTCTCCGGCAACCACGCCGTCTCCCCCACCGTTTCACCACCAAGCTGCTATCCCCACCGTCCCACCACCACATCGCTGCCCCCACGGCCCACCGTTCCACCACCACGCCGGCTTCTGTAGCAGCTGTGTCACCGACATAAACCCCGACGTTCATCTCACAGATCCGGCGGTACCGTGATAATTCATCCCTCACCAAACTGGTTGGCTAATTAACACCAAATCCCCTTACAAAACCACGCTGTCGTGGCCACTGTTCCTTCCCCTCTACAAACAGCGCAATCCCAGATCTTGTCCCCCATGGACGCACCACCACCTACTCCGCCGTCATCCACCCCCACCGCCCCCGTCACCACCCACTCCGATCCAATGCCGCCCCTACCCACCGCCAAGCTCCGCCTGATGGCAGCTATGGCGGCCAGATCGTCCCGCGCCCGAACACCAACTCCCTCTGCTACGTCAGCGGCGAAACCCGCATCGTCTCCGTCGACCGCCGCAGTGTGTGTTTTGGGTGGGTGTTGTGTTTTGTATTTAGTTTGTGCATGTGTCTTAGAGTATAAGAGAGAGTGTGTGCTACGGAGGTTGAAGTAGCGTGTGTAGTAGTATGTGTCCTAGTGTGTGTATTAATATGGTGAGTACAGTGCTTCAGTTGGTAACTTTGTGTGTGTGGATCGAATCTGTGAGCATTGTGGTCTAGTGTGTGCTTACGTGTATGAGAAATGGACAATGGGAGAAGGCACGGCACTGCCGTGAGGCAGTGTGGGTTTTGTGTGTTTAGTGCCCAACTGTGAGGGAATTGTGTGTGAAAATGTGGGTATAGTGAGTGGCTAGGTGTATGTGTGTAGTGTGTGACTAGGTGTGTGTAAAGTTGGTGTAACAAGTGGGTTTTCTGTGTGAACTTATGCTGAGAAGAGGACTGTGCGCAGGGGTGTACGGAAGAAGATGGGTATATGGGTCTGTGCTTGTGGGTGTTATTGTGTATGTGGGTGTGTGCAAAAATGAGGTGTGTGAAGTGGGTTTAAGGAAAGGAAAAAGAAAGAGAAGGGAAGAGAGTAGCAGCACTGCTGCTTTGTGTGGGCTGTGAGCATGGAAAAGGAGAAGGGAAACTGAGTAGTAGCCCTACTACTCTGTTGTTGGGTGTGTATGTGTGCGTTTGTGAGGAAGGTGAGGGGAGGGGTGGAAGGAGGGGTTGCTCTGTGTGTGAGTGTGAGTCTCTGGTCAGTGGGCAGAGAATAGAAATGAAGAAGAAGAAAATGGGTAAGTGGGTTTATGAAGTGGAGTGGTGGAATGGCATGGTAAATAATTAACCTTTCAAATCGTGGGCAATATGGTCATTTTGACCATTCCGTTATGTATATGGGTATTCCGTTAGGTCAAAGGACATAAGTGCCTATTTTCCAAACTTATGGACACGCGTGTAATTTCACCCAAACCTTAGGGACATAAGTGTAATTAACCCTAAATTTAAACAATCATGTGATAGGAAAAAGAAGTCTTTGTTACCCGTTGCTTCTTATCTTGTCACTAGTAAGTACATCTTGTTCAAAACCTTAATGAATGCATGTAAGTCGAATAGTTTTAAACTGAATGATGCGAATATCTATGCTCATTTGTTGATCGAACATTATAATTTTCTTAAGATATCCACTTCTGTTTTGGAAACTGCCCAGAATACATGAGTTCGAGACTTCCAGATTAAATGCCGTTGCCTTTTCATGAACAACTTCACGAAGATTTGGATAGTTAAGTAAGTCTCACAAGATAGGTGGTTTCTCCAAAACAATTTAAACGTTATTCTGCTTCATTAGAAAAACCGGATACAACGCTTCTCTCCACCTGTATATGCCTTTCTTCTCTAGTTCAACATAGTTTCTCTTTGCTTTGGTCCAACAAAACTTTTCGGTTAGATTCCACATAACATGTTAGGCATGTTCTAGAGCTGTATCCTGTCGTTTGCACATCATTTTGCTATTCTTGACTGCATGAATAGCCATGATGAAGATGGAGAAAACATTAAAATACAACAAATTGAGCACGAAACAAAAGAACAATAGAATAAAATAAGGGGTGTTGCCTGTTATTGCAATCACATTTCTCAAAGATTGTGCATTACTGGTAAGATGGCTCTTTAAAAGATTTATCTCATCCACTTTTGGATTCTGGAAAACGTTTTTCGCTAGAAGTTGTAGATGGCCAAAACAGATAGTGAACAATTATCGAGAATGCAGTTTGAATATACACTAAGTAAGATCTATTTCATACCAAGAAACCAGATTCAGGCCACAGTTAGGCGACTTATGAGCATTTGCAATATCAGAGATCCATGTTCATCGTGATATTAAGGCACCCAAAAAACTTAAATGATTTAACTTCTTTTGCCTTTTATGTCTATGAATTGTGTAACTTTTCAAAATCTTGTTATATGTAGAAATATTTACTCTTAGAAGCCAGTATGATATTCTAATAAGTTCCTTAAACTTCTCACCTACAGGTAATTTGCACTTGACAACATACAATTAGTGGGCCAACATCCTAGTATAATCTAGAATTTCAAACCACGTAGTACCCGTTAGAACAGACAATGACAATGGGAACTAAGTGGTTTGACATTTTGTTCTCTCTAACATGTCAAGTGAGAATTCTCTTCAAGCTATCTATTCATTCAGGAGTAAACGATTCTTAAAACTTGTTCGACTTGACAAAGGTAACTTTATGTAGTGTTGTTAGTTTCATGATTTTCTCCAAAACCAGCAGCCAATACCATCTGTCTTGTTCACTCCATGTGTTGTTAGTTTCAGGGTGTAATCCAAAACCAGCAACCAATGCCATCTATCTTGTTTACTCCTCCTTCCCCCTTCGCAAGCAGGGGCAAGCTTATGGAAGAAAAATTACGTAAAGCCGTGCTCAATAAAATCTGCATTAAATGCTTCTACGTACGTATAAGCTATCTTCCATTCCTTTCAAATTTAGTCTCTCACAGCCTACATTGGCTCAGGGAGGTAACCTTGTAAAACTAATATAATTAAGGAAGCAAAACATGTTAAGGACAACAATACTTATGAATCGCCAGTTGTCAGTCTTTCAAGGCAAATAGATGCTTTAAGCAAGTAGAGTGAAGATTATAATGAAGGTTAACAATTAAAATCAGAAATCATAGCATTATATGTACCAACCTTAAAGTATACACCAGGTCACGGTTTTTTCTAGCTCTTCCGCAGCTGCATATAATCATTTAAAGTGATTTCTCAGATTTTTTAAATAAGTCAAACAAAGATGCTATAGTAGAAGAAAGTCTGGGATGCCATACATACCATTGCCTTCCTCTGCGCAGCCGTGTTCAAACATGCAACAAGGTATTAGCTTTTAAGAGCCTATCAAGAAATTGCCGAGTCAAAGTTCCAAAGGAATAAAAGATATGTAGTTATTGTATAACACAATAGATGCGCTCAATTGCTTGTCTGTAATAGGCTGGAACTATGATAAGTTCGATCATATTAACGTTGGTTTTTTTACGTCGTAAAGAATGAAAACATTAACTTCAGATGAATTACATGATAAAAAAAAGTAGCAACAAATTAAATTAAAAAGGTTTCAAATGCGAAAGAGGGGAAATACAGAATGTAAGAGATCACTTTTATTAGATGGATGAACCAGAGAAGTCTGGTACCACTTTCAGCAACCAATACTCCCTTCTATACACAGACAATGATTATCCTTTTCTGTGTTTTTCACATCCTTATTAGCAACAGTTGTAGGTTGTCATATCATCTCTAACATGAATAACCAAAGTGATACGGAGTGAATCTATTGGGAAAAGAGTATGAAAGCTGTACAAAATGCAGGAAAACAGTTACATTATATCGTCGCTGAAAAAGAAGCAACATCTTTAACATAGCATATGGTGACATAATTTCAGATCTAAGAAGTGAACAACAATACATTTAAAACTACTTACAATATAAATATTAAGTCATAAAAGGTCCTTAGAAAAATTTCAGTTGGCTACATTTACGAAGGAGCAACCAGTGGACAAGAAACAAACAGACAGTGTTATAGACACAATAAATTGCACTTTCCAAAGGCTACCAATCGTAACCTGACAGTGAAGACATTTACATGTGCATGTCCCACATCTTTGTTAATTATTTTCAGGTGAAGAGATTGAAAATGAAGGAGGATGTGTGGCCATAGGTTAACTACTTCTGAGCAAACTTTCCAATCCATTCACAGGATATGAGTTTGCTAGTACAGATACAGAGAGCTTCTTCAATCCAACAAGTGACTTATGTTCAGTTACACTATCTTATTTCATGAGAACCTATCAAAGTTTGAAACTTGGGGAGCAAATCTGACTGGAGCTTTTGCCTTTCTGCCTCCATGAATTTCATATCTTACTTTAATATGCTTGCATCTTAAATTGCTTTATCTCTTATCGCTCATCTTCTGATGGTTAGCTTGCAAAATTTACAAAAATACACAAACATTGGAAACTCGTGCTCTTTAACTTGATTCTTTTGTTAAGGACGGCAAAAATCTAAGGTCAAATTTGCAACTTTCAAATTTTATTAGCTAAGGTGAAAAAGAACATCATGAATGCAAAGTATCTTCACTTATAACCCAGATACAGTGTCAAGTGAGATATAAGTTACAGTAAATGAGAAAATTTGTATACAATCCTAGTCAAGACATGACATACCTTGCATCTCTTGTTTGTTGGCAGTGGTTCAAAGCAATGGCAGAAGAAAGTAAAAAAATGTATGTTGGTGTTAGAATGGAGGGATGCCTTTGGTCAAGTGCTTGGATATTCAAAGCAAACTGCGGAACCAGTGGTGGCCACTGGCAAGTGTTTTTGGTTTTCCAAAGTTGCTGAGAATGGCTATTATCTAACATGCATACATGCTCACACAGTGGCTACACATTGGCTGTGAACATTTTCAATCCAAAATGACACTGTTTTCCTCATAAAGCATTCAATCCAAGCATTTTTTTGCAACTAAAGCTCTCTGCATAGAAATCACATATTCCTCTTATCTCTTTTTGTCAAATCAACAATCTTGATACAAAGCAGAAAAGCAACATAAAATGTTTGGGATCAACGTAATGGAAAGTTTAGACGTAACAATATCTGAGGCTTACGTGGTTGTGCAGATTTACACAAGGCATATTGTTTCTTCTTAACTGAGGGGTTTTTAGTTTGCAAAGACTTGCATTTTTTTGCATATTAACAGAGTGGAAGGATCATAATCCTGATACCCTGTTACAAAGTTTTGCTTGCATGCATACATACATACCAGTGGAAGGAGCAAGGCATAGCTGACAATTAAGAGCAAACCTCCTATTCAGGAGGTGAAGTGAAAAAAGGTTCAACTCTTTCTCTACCTGCCTCTTAATTGGGAAAGACTACTCCCCTGCTTCAGTAGCTCTGTATTTGTGAACTCTTACAGTTGACTATACAAATCTGACCTTTTTTGTTTTTCCGTTGTAGATGAAATTTGTACTTCATATTTTTCTTGCATGATCTCTCTCTCTTCTCTCTCTCTCTATATATATATATCTCTCTCTCCCCCTCCCTCCCTCCCTCACTCTCTCTCTCTGTGTGTGCGCACGTGCGCTATGTGTGTTGGTTTTAGAACTATGGCTGGTCTATTTAACGCGAAGCTATATAGTTTTCAATTGTGAAAAACCTTACCAAATTTTGTTCGTAGAGAAGGGAAATTGGTACTTATATTGTTGGAAGAAATCATAACTTGTGCTGTCATTTAGCTGTTGTTTCCCTGTCTAAAAAAGGTAACAGAATAACTTAGAATTTTCATCCTCCAAACCTAAAAGAAAAAGCCTCTGCCCAAGAGTTGTGGTCTTTTACTTTCTCTGTTTCTGCGGTTTGATGATGCCCAAGATTCATGTTTGGTTCGGGAAGGGATCATGGAAGTTTTGAAATGAATGGAAAGAGAATCTACTTTCATTAAGTGATTTATTAGATAATCGAAAACAGAGGATCTTGAATAGTATTGAAATTCAGAAGAACTGTGTGGGGGCCTCAGCAGTGTGTTAAGTCTTAAGGGCTAAACAATAACATAACATTGTAACCCAAAGAGGAGTTGTAGAACAATCAGATCAAATTCGCCTCCCATGTCTCAAAATGGCCCTAGTGACTTTTCCCCACACGCTAAAGACACTGAATTAGCCAATCAATATCTACAGTTTGCGAGCTAAATCATATAACCTCCAATATCTCAAAGTATATGGTCCTAATGCCTATTCTTCATATGCTAAAGATGTTGAATCAGCCGACCACTATCTAAAATATAGGTGTAGAAAGCCAATTCAGTTATCCATCCAACAATCCAAAAAAAATAAAAAATGCACAACATACCTCGTGCCATCTTTGGCTTTCTTTAGTTCCAAGGCTTGCAATGGCAAGTGACTTTGTATCACTGTTTCTCCGTTTCCTATTTTTGGAAACCTTCTCAACATACTGTGCTTTTTCTTCGGTAGTTAGTCATGCACATCGATTCTTTCGGTAAGTGCGATTACGCTTCCTCCTTCTCTGCATGTAATACGATGGGTTCTATTTTGTTACAGCCTATGTGATTAAAGCCGATTGGATTATTAGCTTTTCAAAAGTATAGAGAGATATAAGACAGCAAAACCTTTTGTTTCCATCTAGTACTACGTGCTAACCTCTTCTGGTTGGTTTCTAGGTTGCAGCTGAGTGTCACATATAACCAGATACTAACACACACCTGCAAGTCAAACATATAATCTGTGAAATGTTAGGCAATAGATGTCAGTGGCACAGTATCCAACAATAACCAAGTCTGGCACTGAATTGGAATGTTGCACATACGCATACCATGGTATAGGCCTAACTTGGTGGGGAATGTAAACGCTGCAGACTCTCAAGGGCATAGTAACAAATCATTAGCATTACCTATTAAAGAAGTCAAGATAATCTGCTATATTTTAGTGTAAGCAGGTTCCTTTTTATTGAAGCTGAGTATGGAAACAAAAATTGTCTCTAACCTTCGCCAACAAATGTAGGAAACTGGACTAAAATATCTTTGGATCTATGAAATAAAGAAAAAATCTAAAGTACTCTGGGTGATGGTCATAGAAACTGAAAAATTGAGGTCAAGCATTATCAGCTCTAGCTCTAGGCCTTGGCCACTTATCGATATAAATGATGGTAAATGTAGTCAATCACTATAACCATAAACCCTCATAATTTGATTTCTTTTTGCAGTTCGAAAATAAACTTTCATAACCAGTCCTTAAAGCTAAGTTTGCAATGTAATCTTCTAGTCAGAAAGAGTGTTCAACTATCAGTTAGGACGATAATTGCATTACAGCTGTAATAAGTTGCCTCATAACTACCCTGATTAATGACCCATTGCATGAACTACTTCGTTTCTGGTTGGATACATCCAGGACAAGTCCGGAAAAGAAGGTAAAAAAGCACGAAGAAGCTTAGAGCTTGAGTGCAATTTAGTCCAACGTTCCATTCACCTCATTAAAATTCACTTTCAGAGGTCTTTTTCCCCCTCTCCTCTATCTCTGTCAAACATTTTCATTTGTCACATGAAAGCTTAAAATGAAAATCAATATGAATGGCAAATGAATGGTCTGAAACTTGATCTGGAATTTCCCGAATTAGCCTTTTGTTTTGCTTCTTCATCAACATAAACCACCAACTAAGAGAAATACCTATTTATATACACATTTATACAATCGCACGCATTTGAGTGACATGAAATAACTAAAGTAATCCGGGTAAAAAGACAAGAGATTAAAATCAAGTGTTTGTTAATTTCATGGATAAAGGGTCATTGTTTACTTTATAAATACTCATCTTCTTGAGCAACTCCATTCCATTTTCTACAGCTTTCTCATTCAGATTTTCATGAAATTATAGATAGAAAAAAAGTAGAAACTCTAAAATATCTGCCTCTCAATATCCTCCAACACCTCCCTTGTTTCCTCACCAGGTTAGGCATGAGCTCAAAAAATGATACAACAGCTTATAATTTCAGTTCAAGTGATTCACCTCTTTTATGACCAATCTATTTCATCTTACTTAATTCACTTCATGTTTACCGAATGACAAAATGAGAATCTTTGAATGCTATAAGAATCTTCTCTGTTCTTTTGTTTCTTCTCACCTGCTATTAGTTTTATGGAATTCTAAAGAAAAAGGCTAATGGTAACAAAAGTGTTACCTGCAATGAAATTCCATTTTATTGATGTGCTTCTGGAATTGGGCTTCATTTTCAGCTGCAACTATGGAATTTCAATATCATTCTGGGAAGATCTCTCCACAATGAAAACTGGGTAGAGGAAATGATGAGATCAGGAGGATCGAGAAACATGACAAATAGCCAGGTTACCTCCTGCAAGTGCCTAAATGGCTTACTCAAGAAGGGCATTTATCTCTTCTGATGCATAGTTAACAAAATTTCCCACGTTAGCAAGTTTTTTGTTGCTTTCTTATCCTTTTTCAAGATAATAACTTGTTAATTTACAATCCAATAACTACGGTTTCAAATTTCTGGCCTCTGATATCTCATATTTTCTCAAAGTTAGTGGTTATTGCTCAAACATGGTAGTGCTGAGGCAAGAGCTCTTCTTTCATAATCATTTAAGATTGTAAGTTGCCGGTATTGTAGCATTGAGGAGCTTGTCTTGAATTCAGTAACTTATGCTTCTCAAAAGCGGGTATGTAGTGTGTCTATCTATTTCGTTTCTATGCATTGTTATTTGCCTGCCTTTTTGTTTATGTATTGAACTTTGTTGATTTGCTCTTTTGTAGAAAGTAATGAAAATGCTTCGGTGGTCAGGCTCTTAATGTTAATTGTATATTTATTTTACGATTGGGTTAGACAATATGGAAATTTGGAACAGTCAAATGTAGCAACAAAGAGTACAACAGACAAATGATATCAAGTGATGCACAAAGGCAAGTCTTGCAAACTTTTACCATCTTCTGACTCTTCATCCATGAGCTTGAAAGTGGGCCTGCCGATGGAAAATCATGCATTCAGTTCTTATAAGACAATGTAACTAAATTCCAGATCTGAAACTAACAGTAACATATGGAACAAAGATTATACATTTAGCTCAGAAAATAAAAAATTGTGCTCACATGGAATCTACTTCCCTTGGAGCTCATTTAACTTGTGAGGCTCTTCAGTGGGAGCCCGAGATGCACAATAAGCATCATCTTCTACGAGAAACACATCCTTGGACCGACGGAAGGAGGAAACCTACTTCATTCCAGGTTTATGAATCAGATTTCAAACAATTTCCCATATTGTAATTTCTTGGTGGATATCAATTCCAACTGGATAGACATGAGAGTTGAAAATTTCTAATGAGTTTAAAGCCCGGGATCACTTTATAAACTTCGATAAATCGATAATATCACAATTGAAGCTTACTCAAGTCTTCAAAAATGAGATCTGCCTTAACAGTCAGCTTCCCTTGCTGAGGGCTTGACAGTAAAATTGTTGCACTATAAGGACTGCAAAGAAAAGAAACGAGATCAGCGCTGAGCCCCATATAGCAAAACAAAGTTACACTTGGGATCCATTAAGAAAGGATGCTTCAGAAGATTATCATTTCCGTGAGGGTTGCTCAGCCATAAGGATGCCAAACCTTAAGGAGTGAAAACAAATGAGGACCAAGGGAGTGAAATGCCTTACACAATTAAAAGAGTTAAATGTACTTGTCAAGTAATTGTCTACGAGGCAAAACATAAAAGGATAACAGGTCTAAACTTTTGCAGATCGCCACCTATAAAGCTTCCCTAATAGCTGAAGCAATGAACTCAGCGAAACTAATAGAATATCCCCTCCAGGAGGTAAGTATGGGTTTGAAAAATGCTATTGACCATATCTTTATAAAAAATAAAAATAAAAAATTCAAGACAACACCACTTTGTTTAACCTTAAAGTAGGGTAGTCCTTGGAGTTGGATGCTCCTAAGTCCAGATTCCCTTGACTATTTTCCTTCAACCATCAATAAATAAAGTAGCCAACGTTACCTCATCTTCTCATGAGAGAGAATCAGGTTATCTTCTTCTACACCAACAACCTGTTGCAATGAAACTGTTTGTTACTACAGAAAAAGAAAATTGGAGCCAGAGAAAAAGTTTCATAAGAAAATGAAATAGATGGCAATATTCCTGCTCAACATACCATATCAACATAATGTCGTTTCGAGATATCAATGGTTGGGATAGTCTAGAAACGAAGTTGATATTTCTAAGAAGCTGTTGACAGAGCATTATGTACTTGTTTTTGATGCATGAACAAAAATTGTAAACATAATCCTATGGTATATTATTACTATATTGTTGCCTTGACTCAGAAACAAAGTTGATATTGCGTTAGTTTATTATTTGGTTTGAAAGCATCTAACAAAAGAGGAGAATGGAAACAATTCAGCAAACATCTTATGTGCAAAATTGCAAAGTAACGGTGTGCATTAGTGCATATATTTAAACACCTCACATGAAGTGGTAAAGCCAACGATAGCATGAAGGAGCGCATCCATGGAGTAAGAGAAGATGAGCAAATTCGTGGACAATAGATACAAGCAAATTAGGTGTATCTGGTCTAATTAAATTCAGAATTGGAATACCGACATTATGTATAAGCATAAGTTTCTCTTCGCTTGAAAGCCGAAATGCTAACTTTCTGCAAGATTTGAGATGCGATTCTGGTAGCAAATGGAAAGTTGATGTCGAATTCGTCATTTGGCGCAAGTTCTTGCATAGCATAAGAGGCATGTTCTTCGTGAGGCATTCTTATGCGGCTGAGTTTGTCTTGATGTTTTTGTGAGGAGTTCAAGCTCCATCAAGTTCTTGCAACTGCAAAAGGAAGATATCGGAGGATGAGGGACGGTTGGTGGAGGGAAGGTGCTGCTAGTATTGTTTCCACACTACTGTGATGATTTGGAGAGTTGTGAGCAAGTGACTCGTGAGCAAGTGACTCTGTGATTGCATCGGTTTGAAAGAGTTTCATGGAGTATCTGAAAGGGCATTTTGGTCATGAAAATATGTAGAAAAATGGTTAAACATGTTACAGTTGTAAGGTAGAGAT
>JAVXUO010000866.1:0-21607 GCA_033065855.1 Escallonia rubra
TTCGAAGGCGACAGAAGAAAGGAAGATTCAAGGCATTAAAATTTGTAGACAAGCACCTTCGATAAGACATTTGCTATTTGCCGACAACACTCTAATCTGTTGTTCCACTTCAGAACAGAATTGTGACCATTTACTCAGACTCATATCAACGTATGGGCACTACAAGAAAAGACATCTTTTGCGACGGAGTTTTAGCGACGGAATCTATTCCGTCGCTAAAATGAGTTTTACCGATGGAAACCTCCGTCAGTGAAACTCCGTCGTAAAATATTATTTAAGCGACGGATTTATTTCGTCGCAAAAAACTCCGTCGGTGAAAAGGCGTTTTACCGACAGAAACGTACGTCGGTAAAACTCTGCCGTGAAATATTATTTAAGCGACGGATTTATTCCGTCGCAAAAAACTCCGTCGGTACAAATAGGTCTTCACCGACGGACGTTTAGCGACGGAATAAATCCGTCGCTAAAAGTCTATTTAATTCACAGATCTGGTTTAAACTGTCACTGCTCTCTTCGAAAATCCCAAAACCCAACTTCCCTCTACCCCGGCGGCGACCTCCCTCGACACCGGCGGTGACTTCCCTCGACCCCGGCGGTGACCTCCTCGACAACGGTGACCACCTGCAACTTCGGCGACCACGGGCCCTCACCTCCGGCAGATCTGTGAAGAGGAGAGAGACTGAGAGAGAGAGAGAGCAGCGTCGACCACCGGGACCACCGGAGACAACGGTTTCTCACCTCCGATAGTATTTCTCGTGAGGTAAAGTTCTTGTCTTCCTCTCTATTTGCTCTACGCTATACCTTCTGTCTTCCTCTTATACATGTAAATTGCTTTGAAAAGTTAAAGACATTGGAGATTGAGTGGGCAAACTTTGCTTTCTTAGAGCTCAATTTGATAAGATTATTAATTGTTGTGATCAAGTGAAGAAAAAGATATATTAAGAATTTGTGGCTCAGAGATATTAAGGGTTCGTACGTTTGTCATATTCGCATATTCGTTTTCTGTTTTTGCAATGATAATGGGTATAATGTAGTTTGACTTTACTACCTTTCAATAAAATGGATTGTTAATGTAAAGAGTTGTAATTAAATGAAGGATATGTTAGGCATGTGGATTTATGGGCAATAGATAGTAGGAACATGTTGTTTGATTAGTTTGGATATAATGGGCAATAGATAGTAGCAATGGATGTTGCTTCTGATCCGAAAATAGGCCTTATGCGACTACTTTGGTGGCAGGAAGCCATAGACAAGATCGGGTTAA
Source organism: Escallonia rubra (assembly GCA_033065855.1). NCBI lineage: Eukaryota > Viridiplantae > Streptophyta > Magnoliopsida > Escalloniales > Escalloniaceae > Escallonia > Escallonia rubra. The sequence goes on from JAVXUO010000866.1 coordinate 1,265, forward strand.
GTGGCGTTGGATCTAGATGGGATGGGACGGGACGGAACTGCCCAAGGGACATTAAAATTAAGATGACGCAAACCCAAAACCCAAAACCCAAAACCCAAAACCCAAAACCCTAAACCCAATTGAATCGAACCCTAAATTAAACTAATTGAACCCCTAATTAAACCCTAAATTGATTGCCCCAATCTAACCGAACCCTAATTGAACCCTAAATTGAATGCCCTAATCCAACCGAACCCTAATTTGAACTAATTGAACCCTAAATTGAATGCCTCAAATCAACCGAACCCTAAATTGAATCAATAGAGTCCCCTAATTGAACCCTAAATTGAAGTAATTGAATCCTAAATTGAATGCCCTAATTGAATCGAACCCTAAATTAAACTAATTGAACCCCTAATTAAACCCTAAATTGATTGCCCCAATCTAACCGAACCCTAATTGAACCCTAAATTGAATGCCCCAAATCAACCGAACCCTAAATTGAATCAATAGAACCCTAAATTGAACCCTAAATTGAATGCCCTAATTGAATCGAACCCTAAATTAAACTAATTGAACCCCTAATTAAACCCTAAATTGATTGCCCCAATCTAACCGAACCCTAATTGAACCCTGAATTGAATGCCCTAATCCAACCGAACCCTAAATTGAACTAATTGAACCCTAAATTGAATGCCTCAAATCAACCGAACCCTAAATTGAATCAATAGAACCCCCTAATTGAACCCTAAATTGAAGTAATTGAACCCTAAATTGAATGCCCTAATTCAATCAAGCCCTCAATTAAACTAATTAAACCCCTAATTAAACCCTAAATTGATTGCCCCAATCTAACCGAACCCTAATTGAACCCCAAATTGAATGCCCTAATCCAACCGAACCCTAAATTGAACTAATTGAACCCTAAATTTAATGCCTCAAATCAACTGAACCCTAAATTGAATCAATAGAACCCCCTAATTGAACCCTAAATTGAAGTAATTGAACCCTAAATTGAATGCCCTAATCGAACCGAACCCTAAATGAAACTAATTGAACCCTAAATTGAATGCCCTAATACAATCGAACCCTAAATTGAAATAATTCAAGCGCATCGGATATGTGAATTTTGAACATTTTTTTCCCATTTGAACATTGATCATTTGTTTGATAATTTTAGGTTGTTAATTGTGCGTTTTAGAATTGTGATTATTGATCGATGATTTTAGGTTATTAGCTGTGCATTTGAAGTAATTGCGATTATTAATTGATGATTTTAGGTTGTTAATTGATGATTTTAGATTGTTAATTGTGCATTGAGCATTTGAGATATTGAGATTATTGACGGAGGATGGGACCCAATTGGATTGAATGTGTGATTTTTGTTAATTTTTATTGCATTGAGCATTTGAGAATTGAGAATTGAGATTGTTGACGGAGGATGGGACCCAATTGGATTGAGATACCTGTTAGTTAGCGCAGACACGGACACCACGTCTGATCGACGGTGTCCGACATTTAAAAAACAAATTAACGTATGCCGATGTGTCTGGAGGTGCGTGTCGGTGGGCGCCGGACACGTGTATGGAGGCGTGATCGGACACGTGTCCAAAAGCGTCGGACACGTGTCGGTATGTGTCGGACACGTGTCCGGAGGTGTCAGACACGTATCGGACACCATATCGACACCCTATATGAGGTGTCGGAATTGAGGTTGTTGAATGTGCATTAAATTTAGGTTAGTTAGGTTAATGCGACATTTTTAGCATGCACCCCCTGGAATCTAATCGTGGCTCCAGCGCTGGCTATAATTAGCCCTAATTAGTCCTGATTAACAATATTTTAGTAAATCAATTAACCCTAATTAGCTCTAACGAGCCTAATTAGTTTTAATTAACCCTAAGAACCTGATGAAATTCAAATTAGCTGTAATGACCTAAATTGAACCCAATTATGCGCATATTGATTGTAGTTAGCCTAATTAGTCATAATTTGCACTAACATAACCCAATTACGCCTAATTAGCGCTAGTTAGGACTAATCAACACTACTCGGCACCATCAAAACCCTAATTAGGACTAAATAACCCTAATTAGGACTAAATAACCCTAATTAGTCCTAATCAACCCTAATTAGCTATAATTATTCGAAACTAGCCCTCATTAACATTAATTAGCTCTAACATAACCCAATTAAGCCTAATTAGCCCTAATTAGGACTAATCATCACTACTCGGCACAATTAAACCCTAATTAGTCATAATCAACCCTAATTAGCTATAATTATCCGAAACTAGCCCTCATTAACATTAATTAGCCCTAACATAACCCAATTAAGCCTAATTAGCCCTAATTAGGACTAATCAGCACTACTCGGCACAATTAAACCCTAATTAGGACTACATAACTCTAATTAGTCCTAATCAACCCTAGTCAGCTATAATTATCCGAAACTATCCCTCATTAACATTAATTAGCCCTAACATAACCCAATTAAGCCCAATTAGCCCTAATTAGGACTAATCATCACTACTCGGCACAATTAAACCCTAATTAGGACTAAATAACCCTAATTAGTCCTAATCAACCCTAATCAGCTATAATTAATAATCGTAATTAACCCTAATAACCCAGTTAGCCCTAATTAGCCCTTGTACATCCCATAATTACTCCATGTTGCCCAGAGATGGTTCAATTACTCGTTGTTTACAAACCCTGCCTTCTTTATATTAATTGTTGTTTTGAGAAGTCCATTGGCAACGAGATGGTTCAACTCGTTGCCAACGAGTTCTATTTAATGTGGAATTGGTAACATATGCAACGATCATTCTGCAGTTTTGATATTTCGGAAAGATTCTTGCATATCTTATCAATTTCTGAACACATGCATGCATAGAAACCCTTAGTTCCCGTTCAAAGGTACTCATTACAAAGTAATGCCTTGTAATGAGCCTTTGGATGTCCAGTTTGGAAAAGCTAATTGTTTATAAAACAGTATTTTGACTCATGCTTTATGTTCTATGTCGTGGATATTTGGTACACGTTCTCGTGTGTTTCTCCGGGTGCATACAGATCTGGTGTTCTAACATCCGTCAAACCTTCCTGAGCAAGGTTAGATGAATGTTAGAACACCTAATCGATGTGGTGTACTTGGAGAAATGCGGGGAGGTGCTGCCGAATTTTCCACAGACATCGGACTAAGCATGAGTTATTCACTGTTTTATAAACATGTGCTTTTCTGAATGGGATAGGACCACTACCTGTTCAAGAGTGGAGGGGAAATATGTAGACATGTTGTAACATTCATGCATTGATATTTACATCGGCAATGCCTAATCACTGGTCATTATTGAAGGTGGTATACAGTACGATAATTCAGTCGTCATGTCAGTCGATCGAAGTTGGATGAAAAGGAAGAATGCTGAAGATTTTGAGTGTCGCGTTGACGAATTTCTCGACTTCGCTTATGCGCATCCTGCACATGTTGACCTTGATAAGATAAGGTGTCCGTGCGGTAGATGTGAGTTGTTGCACTGGAGAAAAAGAATTGAAGTAAAATGGCATCTTCGTCGGTACGGTTTTATGGGTGGATACACAAGGTGGACGCAGCACGGGGAAACGATAGTATTGTCGTCCAACCTGGCTAGTCAAACTGAAGTTAGGGAGGAGGCACGATATGATTTCCGAGATATGATTATGGATGCTGGGCATGCTAATGTTGACTGGGGTAACGACAGTCCACAACCGCCGAACGAGGGGGCTCATCAGTTTTATGAGTTGTTGAGAGCTGCGGAAGAGCCGCTGTGGGATGGAGCTCCGAAACACACACGGCTGTCTGCGGTTAGTAGGTTATTACAGTTGAAATCAGACCACGGGCTGAGTGAGAAAGGTTTTAACGAGTTTGTTACCTTCATCAAAGAAATACTGCCCGAAAGTGAAAAGCTACCGCCGTCGTACTATGACGCGAAGAAGATGATGAGGAAACTTGGGTTGAGCTATGACCGGATAGATGCGTGCAATAACGATTGTGTATTATTCTGGAAAGAGAATAAGGATTTGTCATTATGTCCAGTATGTGATCATTCGAGGTACAAACCGGACAAAGGGAAGAAGAAAAACATTGCATGGAAGATATTGCGATATTTCCCGGTCACACCACGGCTTCAGAGAATGTACTACTCCTCCAGTACGGCTGAACATATGAGGGCTCACCGTGAGACTCGCAGCAACGATGCCGATGTGCTGACACACCCAGCTGATGGAGAGGCGTGGAAGGAGTTTGACCGCAGGCATCCAGTCTTTGCTCAGGAAGTTCAGAATGTTAGACTTGGTCTGGCAACCGATGGGTTCAACCCTTTCGGTCAGTCTACCACGCCTTACTCCTGTTGGCCTGTTATTATTGTCCCTTACAACCTTCCACCAGGCATGTGCATGAAGAAGCCGTATATGTTCTTGTCGTTGCTTATTCCGGGGCCGAAGAGTCCCGGTAAGGACATAGATGTGTATTTAAGGCCGTTGATTGATGAGTTAAAACAATTATGGAATCATGGAGTCGAAACATATGATGCATCCCTTAAACAAAATTTTCAGATGAGGGCTGCTTTGATGTGGACTATACATGATTTCCCCGCATTGGGAATGACGTGTGGCTGGAGCACACATGGGAAGCTAGCATGCCCTGCTTGTATGGGCGTGAACCCCGGTCATACGTTAAAGCACGGCGGAAAGGCCTCGTGGTTCGGATGTCACCGTAAGCTTTTGCCACCGGGCCATCAGTTTCGTAGGCAGAAGGATAAATTTGACGGGACAATCGAGCGTGAGGTTGTCACGCTGGACTACCCATCTGGTGAAGAAGTACTCTCACACCTGGAGGCACTTGATACTGACATACCACACGGTAAGGGTGTGCCGGATCAGAAGATTGCAGGGTTCGGGAAAGAGCACAACTGGAGAAAATTTTGTATCTTCTGGGAGTTAGCCTACTGGAGGACGCTCGTTATCCGAAACAACATGGATGTGATGCATATTGAGAAGAACGTTTTTGATAATGTGTTCAACACAGTGATGAATGTCAAGGGCAAATCGAAAGATCACCTTAAAGCGAGAAGGGATCTACAACAGTTGGGTGTACGCCGTGAATTGCATCCTCGGACAGTCAGTGGGAGGACCATACTTCCGAAAGCACCTTACTGTCTAGACAAGAAACAAGTGGAGAAGGTCTGTCAGTGGGTTAAGAATTTGAAGCTTCCGGATGGGTTTGCGTCCAACATATCTCGTTGTTGCAATGTATCGGAATGCAAGTTCCAAGGGATGAAGAGTCACGACTGCCACGTATTCATGGAGAGATTCATTCCTATTGCCTTCCGGGGACTGTTGCCACGGGTTGTTTGCGAGACTTTGACTGAATTATCTCATTTCTTTCGAGATATATGCTCTTCTACGATCCGGGTGAGTAACATGGAAGTGCTTGAGAAGAACATTGTGGTGACGATTTGCAAGCTGGAGAAAATCTTCCCACCTTCGTTCTTTGATTCAATGGAGCATCTGCCTGTTCACTTGGCATATGAAGCTAAGATGGGTGGACCCGTGCAATATCGGTGGATGTATCCCTTCGAGAGGTAATCCTTAAATTGTTACAGTTGTTCGTTTACACTTAATGCGACATCTGTTATCATTGATATTCCACCTAACTCGATTCCCTAAACTTCTAGGTTCATGTTCCATTTAAAGAAAAAAGTCCGTAATAAGGCTCGGGTTGAGGGCTCAATTGCGGAGGCTTACGTAATGGAAGAACTTGTAAACTTTTGTAGTCAATATTTCGGTTCGGATGTTGGTACAAGGTTAAATCAACTAGGCCGAAATGATCCCGGAGCAAGCACAAATTTGGAAGGGCAATTGTCAATATTCAAGCAGTCAGGTAGTCCGTTCGGCCGAACGTATACTCGATGGCTAACAGATGAAGAGTACAGTGCTGCAACAATATATGCCCTTCTAAATTGCGATGAAGTTTCGGCATTCGTTGAGTAAGTTAAAGTCTTAATTCACTTACATTGCTGTACATAATTGAAAGTGTGTGTTAAGCGAGTTAAATGCATATTGGTTTGCAGTGAGTTCGATGCGGAATCTTTAATCACTGATCCCGCTGGACTTGAATCTCATCGGAAATCACAATTTGTACAGTGGTTCAAAATCCGTGTAAGATTATTTAACGAAATTATATTATGTGTTATATACAGTTCTGTGGCCAATTAGTATACTGATTTATCCTTAATTTTTACCGTCATCTACAATAGGTTCAGTCAATGGATAGACCAGTGGCCTCCTGCTTGAAATTACTAGCCGAAGGCCCTAACAAACAAACATCCTGTTACGGAGGCTATATCATCAACGGGTTTAGGTTTAACGTAAAAGATGATGACCGAACAAAACAAACCCAAAACAGTGGAGTCTTGGTCAACGGCGACTGTTATGCCGAGAATTGCATGGATTTTTACGGAGAGCTAGATGAGATTGTTGAGCTAACATATCTGGGTTCCCAAAACCGCCTGGTAATGTTCAAGTGTACGTGGTTCGATGTCACATGCAGTAGAGGAATCCGTGTTAGCTCTCAAGGGATTGTAGATGTCAATGTCAAGTCAAGACTTGCATCAGACGAGCCCTTTGTGTTTGCTAGTCAAGCTGTACAAGTCTTTTACGCGGAGGACGTCGCCAATCCCAAATCTCATTGGTATACAACTATCAAGTCCAAGAAATTGCCCGTGACATATGACAGTGAGCTAGACTCCTTTCAAGCCGACCAACCACGTGTCTTGTTCCCTGTTGAGGTCAACAACGAGGAGGACGATCTTCCTCTTCCAACAACACTTCTTGTGGGAGAAGAAGTCGTAGATGATGACGCGGAAGATGTTGAAAGTGTTGGAGATGATGTGACCGAGTCTACTGATGAAGAGGATGAATTAGAAGATGAAGAGGACGACGAGTCCCACGAAGAAGAGGGCGACGAGGAAAGTGATGAAGATGATTCGCAAACTGAAAATGATTGACTTGTAATGTTGTAACATCACGGGAAAAATGTAGTAACATTTTAGAACTTGGTGTTTATTGATGTGTTTTTGCACATCCGTTCATATATATATATATATATATATAGTGCCGATGATGATTTATGCCTAAATTATTGTTTTTCACGTGTTAATGTCTTTGTATATAATCTATATGAAGTCAGATATGGATAGGATACGGGCTATTCGTGGCCGGGCTGGACGCCGAGCTGCTTCCTCCCCGGTTAGTCCCACCTCGTCATTGCCTACTGATGACGAGGCACAGAGTGATCGCGGACAGCCATCGGGGGCCCAGCCCCAGCCGTCGCCGTCACCGTCGCCCCAGCCCCAGCCATCGCCGTCGCCCCAGCCACAGCCGTCGCCCCAGCCCGACGCAGATTCATCCCACACGCGCGTGCATTCTCCATCTTCCGTGGGTTCTACCTCAGGTATAGTTGATAACGGTGTTTCGTACATTTTCGCTAGCCTTATATTTGAACTGTATTAATGTCTGTGTTTTGTAGGATCTCGACGAGGCCGTGGTCCGACACGCGGGGTACGCATCGACCCCCAGCGTAAACAGAGAGTTACGCTCACGCAGGAGGGCCTGTAAGTACTAAAAATATCACCTCATGCCTTATGTTTAAAATTTTTGGGTGTTAATTTATATTTGAACTGTATTAATTAATTTAATTACTTCTTTGGCAGGATCCTGGAGAATATGGCGAGGACGAAGATCGGCGTTCTTGTGAAGGGCCGATTCTTCGAGCCACGCCTGTACTGGAAGGACTGGGATGCCGCTGCGAGGGAGGCCCTATGGGAGGAGTGGCTGGTACGGTGAAGTATTTTTTTCAGCGTTAGTAAATGTTAAATTACAGTTTGTTTTATGTTGTTAATTTGTGTTATTGAATGCCTTACAGGAGGGGTTCACGTTTGACACGCCTGAGCAGCAGGTACTGGGGCAGCAGGCTTTCTTTGCCTACATCGGCAAGAATTACCGCCGATGGCTCCACGATGCACGGGACCGGGCGAAGAAGGCGCTGCCCGCGGGTGCCCCGATGACGGACATGACGAGATATCCCCCACATTGGATATCTCACCGTGTATGGGGGGAGATGATAGATCGGTGGGCTGCGGATCCAGGTTGGGACGCCAAGAGTAAGAGCGGGGCTGAGAACAGACAGAACAGAGATCCGACGCACACGGGGGGGTCGGTGCCACACGACATCGTCCGACACATGAACGCGGTCGAGCACCCGGATCTAGAGGAGGATGAGGTCATAGCTCTGACCTATACTCAGACGCACGTGCGGAAGAAGGACAAGGACGAGACGCACCGGGCGGGCGACTATATTTCAGATATTGCCCGGCGGATCGATGTGAGTCAATTTATTTAAGTTAATGTTTTTTCTTTCTATCCTCAATGTCTGTTTCGTTAATTAATGCCCTAACATATCGTTAAACCACTATTTTTGCAGGCCTCGTATGAACAGCTAAGGGGGTCCGAGCAGCAGTCCGGACAGCCATCAGCGTCCACTAGTACGGCTGCGAGTACTGGGGGGTTGAAGCGATGGCTGGATACGCCGGAGGTCGTGAATCGGCCGAAAGGCCGCATACGCGGCCTGCCTAGCACGACTGCTCGTGCCGTGATAGGAGCGTCCTCACCCCCTGCTGCCCCTCCACAGACACCGGCTCCTCGGCCTCAGTTGGACGACGAGGAGATCCAGCGCATTGCTACAGTGGTGTGCCGGATGATCAGGGAGCAGGGCACTGCTGGACCGGCCGCCCCGGCCCCGGATCAGCAGGATCCAGATCCGGGACTCGGGAACCCCTGATGAGCCCCTTCCCGTGCCCGTTCCTAGCTTCCCCCCCCCCCGCCCCCCGCGCCCGGCTTGTACTCTTCTCCCCTCTCCTAACCGGCTATATCCGGTTCCCGGCTTGTACATGTATGAGTTTTTTTTATAATAAATATTTTTTATAATTGATTATATATATTTCTTTCTGTATTGATTATTGTGCGTTGTTGTTGAGAATTGAAAATTGTATTACAGGTCTGGGTAATTGAAAAATAAAAAAAAATTCAAAAAAAAAATTTGACTTTTGGCGACGGATTAATTCCGTCGCTAAAGTATTCCTACAATCAGTTATTTCGCGACGGAATATTCCGCCGCGAAAAATATCAAATCTGTCGCTAATTTGACAAAAAAGAAAATAAATTAAAATTCTAAAAATATAATTCGCGACGAAATATCCGTCGCTAATGAAAAATAAATCCGTCGGTAAAAATGACATATTTAGCGACGGATTTAAAAATTCCGTCGCTAAACTATTAGTGACGGGCTTTTATACGAGGGATATTTAGCGACGGTGATTCCATCGCTAATTCTTTTAGCGACGGATTTTGGGCTTTTAGCAACAAATTTCCCCGTCGCTAAAAGCCTGTTTTCTTGTAGTTGGGAAAGCCTCTGGGCAACTGATCAACTCTGAAAAATCCTCCATCTTTTTTAGTAAAAATACATATGTTCCAATTAGACATACATTATGTCGTCGCATGGGTATTCCACTGGATGCTAGAGCTGGAAAATATCTAGGACTTCCTGTAGAGGTTGGAAGAAACAAGACAAAACTTTTCCAATATATTGTGAATCGGGTGAAACAAAGAGTTGAGAATTGGAAAGAGAAACTATTATCTCTAGCAGGTTAGGAGGTTCTTCTCAAGATAGTTGTTTCAGCTATTCCAACATATGTCATGTCTTGCTTTAGACTGCCACTGTCCATTTGCCATGAAATTAATCGACTCATGGCAAATTTCTGGTGGGGGAATTGAGCAAAAGACAATAAAATTCATTGGATGTCGTGGGCAAAACTCACTGAAAAAAGAAATTATGGAGGGCTGGGTTTCAAGAACTTTGAGTTGTTTAACTTAGCGTTGTTGGCTAAACAAGGATGGCGTCTGTTAGTCGGGGGTTCTTCTCTATTGAAGCAAGTTCTTAAAGCTCAATATTATCCCAATACTACTTTCCTAAAAGCAGAGTTGGGTCATAATCCTTCATGGGGTTGGAGGAGCTTGATAGAAGGCCGAGTTCTATTGCATTCAGGGTGTAGGTGGAGGGTAGGGAATGGAAAGGATATTAATATCCGTACTGATCCATGGATTCCAAGACCAAACACCTTCAAGGTAATATTCCCGATTGCTGATGATGGTATCAAAAAAGTGGTGGATTTGAGAAATTCTACTAATGATGGCTGGGATATAGAGAAAGTATATGTTACGTTTCATGAATCTGATGCTGCTGAAATTCTAAAAATACCAATATCAGAGAGAGAGATTAAGGATAGATTGGTCTGGCATTTCACGAACAATGGGTTCTACTCAGTGCGATCAGGCTATGAATCAGCGTGCGAAATGCTGAGAGAAGGACGACTTGCCAAGAAAGGGGCAGTGACTGGTGCTACCTCCCATTTATTAGAAGAAAGAGACATGTGGCATGACATGTGGAGTATCAACGCACCTCGCAAACTTAAGTTGTTTTATGGCGTTGTTTCCATAACCAGTTAGCAACGCGTGACAACCTACAAAAGAGAAAGGTAGAAGTTGAGAGCTGGTGTCCTCTTTGTACTTCTGAAAACGAATCAGTGCTCTACTTATTTAGAGAATGCCATTTTGCACTAGCTTGCTGGTTTGCTTCACCGGTAGATAGTATAATTCGGCAATTTTCAGGTATGTTCTTTAAAGAATGGTGGCATGATATTCTTCAACAGATAAAAAAAAAGGAAGGACCAGGAGAATGAAATGGTTGTATGGGCAACATGGATGGTCTTGTATATTTGGAAAAGCCGAAATGTGAGGGTCTTCAGCGGCAACAGTCGTAACCCCATAGAAGCTGTGAACATGGTCTGGTCTATGTTCCTAGAATATAGCAAAGAGACTACCAGGAAACAACCCACATTGCTCTTGACGCCAAAGCATAAGAATTGGAAGTGTCCAGAACCGGGCTATATGAAGATCAACATCGACGGGTCATGATCAGCAAGTTCGTGTGGGGGAGGAATTGGAGTGGTCATTCGCGATGAAACAGGAAAGTTTATTGCAAGAAGGAGTTGTATCTTGAACCATTGTGCAAGTGCCTTAACAGCGGAAGCTGTAGCAGCAAAGGAAGGTCTAAAGTTGGCGATGGAGTTGGGTCTTAGCTCAGTGATTGTGGAAGGAGATAATTCTACCATCATCAATTTGCTCAAAAAAAGTTCTGGAACCAGGCCAGAGATTGATGTGATTATTTTTTATTGCCGCTCATTAGTCAAATATTTTCGTCATTGCAAATTTTCTTTTAGTGGTCGTAGGGTTAATGAGGTAGCTCATGTGATGGCCGAGCATGCTCGTAAGGAACAACATAGGACTACATGGTGTTCTATGCCACCTGTGTGGTTGGTTAACTCTCTCCGGAAAGATGTGGATTTTTGTTAATTTTTCGTTATCATTAATACATTCATATCGATTGGAAAAAAAAAACTAGCATGAGAAACCCAAGTTCTTTTGGTTTCCATTGCCTTTCTCCTTTCTTCCCTAGTAAGTTGTGCTCATGCCGCCACGCCAAAACATTTCATTTTCCCTTTCTTCACGTTGCCTTTGGCCCTTTCTAGACTTCATATGCCCCACCCCACCGCCTCCTTCCACCCTTCAACGCGTCCCTCCAACCCAAACGCCTCCCGCCAACCTCCAACGCTACACTTCAAATTCTGGTCCGTACACAAGAATAGAGTTTTCTGTTGTAGTTGAGTGAAAGTTCATCAATAGATCTCCATATTCTAGTTTTATGAAAATTTACATCTAAGTGGGTTTAGGGTTTCAGGATTTGTTTTCTAAATGAAAAATAGCAAAGAAAAATTACCCACATTTCCCAATTAAATTCCACGAAATAGTCTTCCACAGTAGGTTTTAGCTATCATATATTCATATCACAAAAACAAGTTATAGCTGCTATATTCATGTGTTTGTAGAGGTGTTGTGTCTCTTTACCTTTTTTTTCCTTTAACTTTAAGAATTATTTTTCATCATATTAACCGCTTACTCATCATATTCATGTGTTTGTATAGCTCGATTTAAAAATGTTTGTACAACTACTATATTCATGTTTTTTCAGCTCTGTTTTAGTTAACAGCGGAGTCATCATATTGCATGCAGCTTACACGTCATATTAATAGCTTAAATAAAATAAAATCCTTTTCCATTTGCAAGTATGTCTGATGGAGAGCTAGAAGTGCATTCCACTTCAGCACTTATGTGTCAAGAGATTCCTGCGGCTGTGGACACTGACGAAATTTTGTTAACAAGTTCAAAAGGCCACCAGTTCAAAGGAAGCAAAGAAGAAACTAGAAAGTATCATGATTTTGGAATCATTTCAAAATTAAATATGAAGACGGCAGCAAGAAGGCACAATGCCATCATTCTAACAGTTTGCTTCAAATGACTCAAGCGGTCCCTACTACGGCACTTGCGTGTCACTTGAATACCTCATGTCCAAAGTACAAGAAGAGAGATCAGAATCAAAGCCGACTAAATGTCATGAAAGGGAAAAAAGAAGTTGAGGTCAACCCCACTAACTTCAAGTATGATCAAGTTAAGGTTATGAAAGCAGCTTCCCACATGATTCTTGTTCATGATCAGTATCCTTTCAATATGATGGAACATTAGTTTTTAATCGGTTTATGAAGACTGCTACACTGTATTCTGAAAAAAAATATCACGCACAATAGCAAAGAAGATGTCATGGAAACTTACGAGTGCGAGAAAAGAGGTTGAAGAAAATATTGTCAAGCTCTAGCAAAGTGAGTCTCACATCTGGTTTTTTGAAATCTGGGCAGCATATTGGATACATGTGCCTTGATTCTGATTGGAAGCTGCAAATACGGTCTTAATTTTATATGATGCTCCACCTCCTCATATCTGGTTTTGTGATCTCTATAACTATTCAGAAATGTTTGAGGGATTGAGGAATAGATAATAAAGTCTCGACCGTCATATTCGACAATGCAAGCAACAATCATTCTGCTATAAATTTAGCATCTTAAACATGATTTCCAGGTGACAAGTAAACTTTTCTTTTGTGGAAGGTTTTCCACGTCCGTTGTTCAGCCCACATTATAAACCTTATGGTTCAAGATGATCTTAGTGAGGTTAAGGGTCCGATAGAAATTGTCCGTGAGACTATCAAATACTTGAATGCTTTTAAGAGACGACTTTTTTTATTTCAGTGAGATTGTCCAAAGACTACAGCTACTTAAGAAGAAGCTGATTTTGGATCTAACTACCCGTGCGAATGCAACACATGCCATGTTGGATAGAGCACTAGATTACAAAGAAGTGTTTCCGAGATACAGAGAGAGAGAGTTTTCTTATAAGTGGCTACCGGAGGAAGATGAGTGAGAAAAAGCGAAAGAGGTGTGTAGAGGCTTTATGTGATGTCATCAATACTATATGAGGACATGCATATCCAATGTCAAACTTGTTCCTTCCCGTGGTGTGGAAGATGAAAGAAGTCTTGGACATGCATTCAATGACAAAGACAGTGAATGAGAAGTTTGATAAATACTGGGGCGAGTGTAATCTCTTGATGGCTTTAGCTGCAATGCTAGATCCAAGGTACATATTAATCTCATCAACTATGTGGCAAACCTTTACTACTGTTACCTATATTTTTCTGGTCAAATGGCTTTTTTAATCCTTTGCCTTCTTGTTAAAATGTTCTAATGCTTGAACAATTTAATTGTTTCTTGTTAAGCCTCCAGAGTATTAGCAGCTTGTTTTCATGGTGTGAAGTACATCTTTTGGGATTCAGATAATTTCTATTTATTAAATGCATCCATGGTTCTAATTTTTTTGCATATGAACAAGATGATGTTGATTAAATTTACATATCCAAGGATAAACACTAAGGAAAAAATATGTGGAGAACATCAACTTGGTTAGTGATTCTCTGCTTGCATTGCTTAATGTGTATGTTTCTACTAATGCCCTAAGCAATCTTACTGGAGATGAACAAGGAAATACTCACAAAGATGGTTCAAGTGGTACTAGTGCTCCTTCCAAGTTCAAAGCTGAGGCACAATAGGAGTATGATCTTTTTATGAGAAGTATGGAAAATATACAAACCATTAGAAGTCAGAGTTAGATACTTACTTGGAAGAAGGATTTTATATATGTCAGGGAGATTCAGAAAGATTTGATGCCATTGAGTGGTGGAAAGCTAATACTCTCAAGTTTAGAATATTATCAAGGATGGCCAGTGATATATTGTTGATCCCCATCACCAGTGTTGCTTTAGAGGCTGCTTTTAGCACCGGTGGTAGGGTTATTGTCACATCCATAATCAATGAAGACTGTCAAAGTTTTGTTATGCGGCGGTGATTGGGTTCATGCGGTGTATGGAATCAAGTCAGTTTATAAGGTAGGCATGTTTAATTTACTTAGTACGTTCTATTTATCTGTACCTTCTCTTGCAATTGCAAATTCACGTAATTATTTTTTGTACTTGTGCATGGAACTAAAGAGGGTATCGCGGAGATAACATTGCCTTAAATTTGAATTTTTCTCTTGTTTTAGATACTCATGAATATCTTATAGATCTTTCATGGGTTGTTTATTCACTACAAGAAAACAGGCTTTTAGCGACGGGGAAATCCGTCGCTAAAAGCCCAAAATCCGTCGCTAAAAGAATTAGCGACGGATTCACCGTCGCTAAAAATCCCTCGTATAAAAGCCCGTCACTAATAGTTTAGCGACGGAATTTTTAAATCCGTCGCTAAATATGTGATTTTTACCGACGGATTTATTTTTCATTAGCGACGGAATATCCGTCGCTAATTATATTTTTAGAATTTTAATTTATTTTCTTTTTTGTCCAATTAGCGACGGATTAAATATTTAGCGACGAAATATTCCGTCGCTAAATAGCTTATTTAGCGACGGAATATTCCGTCGCTAAATATTTAATTGAAAGGAATATTTTAGCGACGGAATAAATCCGTCGCCAAAAGTCAAATTTTTTTTAATTTTTTTTTTATTTTTCAATTACCTAAACCTGTACAGAAATACAATTCTCAACAACAACGCGCAATAAGCGAAATACAGAAAGAAATATATATAATCAATTATAAAAAATATTTATTATAAAAGAAACTAATACATGTACAAGCCGGGAACCGGATATAGCCGGTTAGGAGAGGGGAGAAGAGTACAACCCGGGCGCGGGGGGGGGGGGAAGCTAGGAACGGGCACGGGAAGGGGCTCATCAGGGGTTCCCGAGTCCCGGATCTGGATCCTGCTGAACCGGGGCCGGGGCGGCTGGTCCAGTAGTGCCCTGCTCCCTCATCATCCGGCACACCACTGTAGCAATGCGCTGGATATCCTCCTCGTCCAACTGAGGCCGAGGAGCCGGTGTCTGTGGAGGGGCAGCAGGGGGTGAGGACGCTCCTATCACGGCACGAGGAGTCGTGCTAGGCAGGCCGCGTATGCGGCCTTTCGGCCGATTCACGACCTCCGGCGTATCCAGCCATCGCTTCAACCCCCCAGTACTCGCAGCCGTACTAGTGGACGCTGATGGCTGTCCGGACTGCTGCTCGGACCCCCTTAGCTGTTCATACGAGGCCTGCAAAAATAGTGGTTTAACGATATGTTAGGGCATTAATTAACGAAACAGACATTGAGGATAGAAAGAAAAAGATTAACTTAAATAAATTGACTCACATCGATCCGCCGGGCAATATCTGAAATATAGTCGCCCGCCTGGTGCGTCTCGTCCTTGTCCTTCTTCCGCACGTGCGTCTGAGTATAGGTCAGAGCTATGACCTCATCCTCCTCTAGATCCGGGTGCTCGACCGCGTTCATGTGTCGGACGATGTCGTGTGGCACCGACCCCCCGTGTGCGTCGGATCTCTGTTCTGTCTGTTCTCAGCCCCGCTCTTACTCTTGGCGTCCCAACCTGGATCCGCAGCCCACCGATCTATCATCTCCCCCATACACGGTGAGATATCCAATGTGGGGGATATTTCGTCATGTCCGTCATCGGGGCACCCGCGGGCAGCGCCCTCTTCGCCCGGTCCCGTGCATCGTGGAGCCATCGGCGGTAATTCTTGCCGATGTAGGCAAAGAAAGCCTGCTGCCCCAGTCCCTGCTGCTCAGGCGTATCAAACGTGAACCCCTCCTGTAATGCATTCAATAACACAAATTAACAACATAAAACAAACTGTAATTTAACATTTACTAACGCTGAAAAAAATACTTCACCGTACCAGCCACTCCTCCCATAGGGCCTCCCTCGCAGCGGCATCCCATTCCTTCCAGTACAGGCGTGGCTCGAAGAATCGGCCCTTCACAAGAACGCCGATCTTCGTCCTCGCCATATTCTCCAGGATCCTGCCAAAGAAGTAATTAAATTAATTAATACAGTTCAAATATAAATTAACACCCAAAATTTTTAAACATAAGGCATGAGGTGATATTTTTAGTACTTACAGGCCCTCCTGCGTGAGCGTAACTCTCTGTTTACGCTGGGGGTCGATGCGTACCCCGCGTGTCGGACCACGGCCTCGTCGAGATCCTACAAAACACAGACATTAATACAGTTCAAATATAAGGCTAGCGAAAATGTAGGAAACACCGTTATCAACTATACCTGAGGTAGAACCCACGGAAGATGGAGACGGCTGGGGCGACGGCGATGGCTGGGGCGACGGCGACGGCGACAGCTGGGGCTGGGCCCCCGATGGCTGTCCGCGATCACTCTGTGCCTCGTCATCAGTAGGCAATGACGAGGTGGGACTAACCGGGGAGGAAGCAGCTCGGCGTCCAGCCCGGCCACGAATAGCCCGTATCCTATCCATATCTGACTTCATATAGATTATATACAAAGACATTAACACGTGAAAAACAATAATTTAGGCATAAATCATCATCGGCACTATATATATATATATATATGAACGGATGTGCAAAAACACATCAATAAACACCAAGTTCTAAAATGTTACTACATTTTTCCCGTGATGTTACAACATTACAAGTCAATCATTTTCAGTTTGCGAATCATCTTCATCACTATCCTCGTCGCCCTCTTCTTCGTGGGACTCGTCGTCCTCTTCATCTTCTAATTCATCCTCTTCATCAGTAGACTCGGTCACATCATCTCCAACACTTTCAACATCTTCCGCGTCATCATCTACGACTTCTTCTCCCACAAGAAGTGTTGTTGGAAGAGGAAGATCGTCCTCCTCGTTGTTGACCTCAACAGGGAACAAGACACGTGGTTGGTCGGCTTGAAAGGAGTCTAGCTCACTGTCATATGTCACGGGCAATTTCTTGGACTTGATAGTTGTATACCAATGAGATTTGGGATTGGCGACGTCCTCCGCGTAAAAGACTTGTACAGCTTGACTAGCAAACACAAAGGGCTCGTCTGATGCAAGTCTTGACTTGACATTGACATCTACAATCCCTTGAGAGCTAACACGGATTCCTCTGCTGCATGTGACATCGAACCACGTACACTTGAACATTACCAGGCGGTTTTGGGAACCCAGATATGTTAGCTCAACAATCTCATCTAGCTCTCCGTAAAAATCCATGCAATTCTCGGCATAACAGTCGCCGTTGACCAAGACTCCACTGTTTTGGGTTTGTTTTGTTCGGTCATCATCTTTTACGTTAAACCTAAACCCGTTGATGATATAGCCTCCGTAACAGGATGTTTGTTTGTTAGGGCCTTCGGCTAGTAATTTCAAGCAGGAGGCCACTGGTCTATCCATTGACTGAACCTATTGTAGATGACGGTAAAAATTAAGGATAAATCAGTATACTAATTGGCCACAGAACTGTATATAACACATAATATAATTTCGTTAAATAATCTTACACGGATTTTGAACCACTGTACAAATTGTGATTTCCGGTGAGATTCAAGTCCAGCGGGATCAGTGATTAAAGATTCCGCATCGAACTCACTGCAAACCAATATGCCGTTAACTCGCTTAACACACACTTTCAATTATGTACAGCAATGTAAGTGAATTAAGACTTTAACTTACTCAACGAATGCCGAAACTTCATCGCAATTTAGAAGGGCATATATTGTTGCAGCACTGTACTCTTCATCTGTTAGCCATCGAGTATACGTTCGGCCGAACGGACTACCTGACTGCTTGAATATTGACAATTGCCCTTCCAAATTTGTGCTTGCTCCGGGATCATTTCGGCCTAGTTGATTTAACCTTGTACCAACATCCGAACCGAAATATTGACTACAAAAGTTTACAAGTTCTTCCATTACGTAAGCCTCCGCAATTGAGCCCTCAACCCGAGCCTTATTACGGACTTTTTTCTTTAAATGGAACATGAACCTAGAAGTTTAGGGAATCGAGTTAGGTGGAATATCAATGATAACAGATGTCGCATTAAGTGTAAACGAACAACTGTAACAATTTAAGGATTACCTCTCGAAGGGATACATCCACCGATATTGCACGGGTCCACCCATCTTAGCTTCATATGCCAAGTGAACAGGCAGATGCTCCATTGAATCAAAGAACGAAGGTGGGAAGATTTTCTCCAGCTTGCAAATCGTCACCACAATGTTCTTCTCAAGCACTTCCATGTTACTCACCCGGATCGTAGAAGAGCATATATCTCGAAAGAAATGAGATAATTCAGTCAAAGTCTCGCAAACAACCCGTGGCAACAGTCCCCGGAAGGCAATAGGAATGAATCTCTCCATGAATACGTGGCAGTCGTGACTCTTCATCCCTTGGAACTTGCATTCCGATACATTGCAACAACGAGATATGTTGGACGCAAACCCATCCGGAAGCTTCAAATTCTTAACCCACTGACAGACCTTCTCCACTTGTTTCTTGTCTAGACAGTAAGGTGCTTTCGGAAGTATGGTCCTCCCACTGACTGTCCGAGGATGCAATTCACGGCGTACACCCAACTGTTGTAGATCCCTTCTCGCTTTAAGGTGATCTTTCGATTTGCCCTTGAAATTCATCACTGTGTTGAACACATTATCAAAAACGTTCTTCTCAATATGCATCACATCCATGTTGTTTCGGATAACGAGCGTCCTCCAGTAGGCTAACTCCCAGAAGATACAAAATTTTCTCCAGTTGTGCTCTTTCCCGAACCCTGCAATCTTCTGATCCGGCACACCCTTACCGTGTGGTATGTCAGTATCAAGTGCCTCCAGGTGTGAGAGTACTTCTTCACCAGATGGGTAGTCCAGCGTGACAACCTCACGCTCGATTGTCCCGTCAAATTTATCCTTCTGCCTACGAAACTGATGGCCCGGTGGCAAAAGCTTACGGTGACATCCGAACCACGAGGCCTTTCCGCCGTGCTTTAACGTATGACCGGGGTTCACGCCCATACAAGCAGGGCATGCTAGCTTCCCATGTGTGCTCCAGCCACACGTCATTCCCAATGCGGGGAAATCATGTATAGTCCACATCAAAGCAGCCCTCATCTGAAAATTTTGTTTAAGGGATGCATCATATGTTTCGACTCCATGATTCCATAATTGTTTTAACTCATCAATCAACGGCCTTAAATACACATCTATGTCCTTACCGGGACTCTTCGGCCCCGGAATAAGCAACGACAAGAACATATACGGCTTCTTCATGCACATGCCTGGTGGAAGGTTGTAAGGGACAATAATAACAGGCCAACAGGAGTAAGGCGTGGTAGACTGACCGAAAGGGTTGAACCCATCGGTTGCCAGACCAAGTCTAACATTCCGAACTTCCTGAGCAAAGACTGGATGCCTGCGGTCAAACTCCTTCCACGCCTCTCCATCAGCTGGGTGTGTCAGCACATCGGCATCGTTGCTGCGAGTCTCACGGTGAGCCCTCATATGTTCAGCCGTACTGGAGGAGTAGTACATTCTCTGAAGCCGTGGTGTGACCGGGAAATATCGCAATATCTTCCATGCAATGTTTTTCTTCTTCCCTTTGTCCGGTTTGTACCTCGAATGATCACATACTGGACATAATGACAAATCCTTATTCTCTTTCCAGAATAATACACAATCGTTATTGCACGCATCTATCCGGTCATAGCTCAACCCAAGTTTCCTCATCATCTTCTTCGCGTCATAGTACGACGGCGGTAGCTTTTCACTTTCGGGCAGTATTTCTTTGATGAAGGTAACAAACTCGTTAAAACCTTTCTCACTCAGCCCGTGGTCTGATTTCAACTGTAATAACCTACTAACCGCAGACAGCCGTGTGTGTTTCGGAGCTCCATCCCACAGCGGCTCTTCCGCAGCTCTCAACAA